>JAPMOR010014372.1:416304-437223 GCA_026543865.1 Argiope aurantia
ATATATATATTTGTAATATCGAAATAAAAATTATGAAAGCGTGATTTTGTTTGTTTTCCATTAATGATTTCTACAAATTAAAATGAAATTATTTATTTGTAAGTTGCATAGATTTAAAAAAAGGTATCCATACCTTTTATATTTCATACTTTGAAATTGTAAACATAATTTATTCAATATATACTAATTTGAGTTTCATATTCTTTCCTCTGAGCAAACTGAAAACATCAAAGTCTCAATATTTATAAAAGTAATTACATAAGAAAAAAAAATATAATAATTTTATTAGTAAGCTTTAAAATATTAATTTATCTAAGAGTAATAATTATTTTTAAAAAGAAATAACTGAGGGAACTATATTCATAAGATTCGACATTCAATAATAATAAATAATTCAAATAATATGTAAAAAAGAACATATTGTTACAAACCTGCAATTCGGCTTCCCAGCATAGTTTGTTTCACTATCAGATAGACTGTTTTAAAGTCATCATTATTGGACGGAGTCCGTGTGTCACATCGGAGGTCCCAGAGCTTGGCGACAAACTTGGCGACCATTTGGCGACTTGGCGACTTTGGCGCCAAAATAGATTATACCCGAAATTTCGAGAATATTCCCGATCCGTGCAGTAGGAACCGAGATACGCCTCGAACATTCCTGATTGGTTGAGAAGCTTCTAGCCCCGCCTCCTGAGACCTATAAAAGGGGCTGCAGCTGCCAGAGCAGTGAAGTCAGCAGTCCAAGTCCGAGTCGGAGTGGTGGTCGAAGTCAGAAGTCGAGGAAGAGTAGTCGGAAGCGACGGAGTCAAGCTCGTGCTGAACTGAGCTGTGCGCTACTGTCTGGAGTAGATTCTGGTTGTATGCTGCTGTGTATGCTGTTGTATGCTACACGTCTCGGCTGAAGATAGTCGTCTCTGTGCTGTATATGGCTGTCACTTTTGTGCTGTGTTGTGTGTCTTCGTGTAAATAAACGTTTTATTCTACTTCTGCCTGCTGATTGAGCGTTCTCCACACCATATAACTTCCACTATCCAAACGAACCCCGGTAAAATTCGTAACATTTGGTGTCAGAAGTGGGATAGTGGTCAACAGTGTATGGTGCTGACGAGATCCCAAGCAAAAATGGCTGATAGCGGTAATGGTGAATCACTGGCTCTGTTGGCTGAGATGAAGAAATCTATGGAAGCTGGACAAGAGAGACTTTTGCGAAAAATGAAAGCCTTTACGGAAGAAATGAAAGCCTTTACGGAAGACATAAAGAGTGAATCAAAGAAAGGGCTTTCGTCGCGAAAGGAAATTTTAGTAGATAAAGTTAACAAAACTGAAGACATTCAAGTTATCACAGAAGAAATGGAAGGAAGCAGCGAGAGTCAAGTGGAGGAAAAGACTTTAGATCGAATGGAGACCGGTGTCACCGAAAAGGAACTTAGCCATCCGGAGGATGAGCCGAGGTTTTATGAGGAGAGGAGCGAACAGGGAGAATGTCCAATAGTTGCGGAGCTGAAACAGTCTTCTCCGAACGAGTCCCCTGAACTGGAACCGAAAGTGCAGGCGCTTGGGGATGGAGAAGATGGACTTTCTTCGGACGGGTCTGTTGGTGGTGACCTGTTCTCGATGCCTATGGATGCAAGAGTTGATGTGACCCTGTTTGGATTGGATTCGTCCCAAAGATTAAAGGAACTACTTCTCTGCAAGCCTCTTGGTACCTCCTGGCATAGTGACACGGAAGAAGACTACGTGGCTGGAATCGCTGATCCCTGTAGTCACGGTCTCAACTTCTTTCAAGAATTCATCTTTGCTGTGGATCTGCATAGAAGTGTGATGCAAATAGGAGCCGATGATTCCCCTGTGCATCCAGACATGTTACGTCGTCGCAGAAGGACCCTTCCAGCAAAAACGGATGCGCTCTTCGGAAGATCCAGTGTGGAGGGCATCGGACAATTCTTGAGTGTCGAGAATAGACCGGGTAGAGGTGGACGTATTCCCGTGAAAGCTTTGGCGATGAAGGCGAATACCTGGCTTTCGAGTGGACTTCAGAAGGCACCGTTCGATCATCCTGATACACGGCTGGTTCGATGGAAGAAGTTCAAAGTGACCAACCGAAAAGCCTGGCAAGAATTCATTCCGGAGTTCTCTACTACGATCCAGCGTTTGGCTCCATGGGACATCTTGCATTTTAAGGAGCGGAATCAAGTCTGGATGTACAATCCGAAACGACGAAGAGGTCCGAGTCAAAAGCATTGAGAAGGTTTGGATGGATCTTCAGTCGCCGCCAAATTAGTAAATGATGTCATCTGCGAAAATCGCCTAAAGCATCATCATAATAACATCATACGGAAGCCTACGCCAGCTGTTGGATTGAAGTAGGACTGCCGGGACGTCAGTCCTTGAAGAGGGGAGCAATGTTACAAACCTGCAATTCGGCTTCCAAGCATAGTTTGTTTCACTATCAGAAAGACTGTGTTAAAGTCATCATCATTGGACGGAGTCCGTGTGTCACATCGGAGGTCCCAGAGCTTGGCTACAAACTTGGCGACTTTGGCGCCAAAATAGATTATACCCGAAACTTTGAGAATTTTCCCGATCCGTGCAGTAGGAAAAGAGATACGCCTCGAACGTTCCTGATTGGTTGAGAGGCTTCTAGCCTCGCCTCCTGAGACCTATAAAGGGGCTGCAGCTGCCAGAGCAGTGAAGTCAGCAGTCCAAGTCCGAGTCGGAGTGGTGGTCTAAGTCAGAAGTCGAGGAAGAGTAGTCGGAAGAGACGGAGTCAAGCTCGTGCTGAACTGAGCTGTGCGCTACTGTATGCAGTAGATTCTGGTTGTATGCTGTTGTATGCTACACGTCTCGGCTGAAGATAGTCGTCTCTATGCTGTATATGGCTGTCACTTTTGTGCTGTGTTGTGTGTCTTCGTGTAAATAAACGTCGTTGTTTTTTTTAATTCTACTTCTGCCTGCTGATTGAGCGTTCTCCACAGCATATAACTTCCACTATCCAAACGAACCCCGGTGAAATTCGTAACAATATGTAATTTTTCAAAAACACTGCCATAGTCATTTGTCAAAAGGTATCCTTCGGATAAAAAAAGGGGGGGGAGCAAAGAATAAAGCGACACCAAACGAATTAAAAATCAATGTTTATTATTTATACAAAAACAATAATTCCATTGAAAATACTAATTAAAATTTTAATATAAGAAATAAAATTATATAACTAAGAAAATTTGGAGAAAATAATTCAAAATAATATCTTTAAAAAAATCAGAAGTTTTTAATAATTGATCGGCTTGTTTAATATTTACTAAACAATGGTTTCGTCAACGTTATCGGCAGACATCACGACATTCGCAGAACGGTTGAAAATTGAACAGAAGCGGTTTGTTTGGTTCCTGACACGTGACGGTGAATTGACCCCATTGACATGTCAGTGCATGTGGAGACAGGATGGCATTCACATTGCAAAATGCGACGATTGATGAGCAGCACGGCGTTATCCGATTTCTGACAGCGAAAGGTGTTACACCGGCTTCATTCATCACCGAATGGTCACCGTATACGGGGAAAACTGTGTGTCAAACAAGTCAGTGAGAAAATGTAGTGCCTGTTTTCGTGCATGCCTTGAGAGTTTGATTGATGATCCGAGACCTGGTCAGGCAAACGAAATCATCACGGCCGATCTCATCGACAAGGTGGACGACATAGTGAGAAGTGATCGGCGTGTCACACTGCGAATGCTGGCGGTGAAGGTGGATGTCAGCGATGGAACAATGTAGTCAATTGATCACGAGAGGTTGCGTTATCGGAAAGTGTGCGTGCAGTAGGTTACGAAGTAGCTGACCGACCAGCACAAGGAACTGCGTATGTGGCTAGCACTTCAACATCTGTTTCGGTAACATGAAGATCCTGCTTTCCTGGAGCGGATCGTCATAGGTGATGAGAGCTGGTGCCATCACTACGAACCAGAGACAAAGCGTGACAGCATTCAGTGGAAGCATATGTCGTCAACTCCTCCTAAAAAGCTCAAAGCCATGGCATCAGCAGGTAAGGTGTTGCTCACGGTCTTTTTCAGCTTCCAAGGTCAGCTAATTGTTGAATTCCTCGAGCACAGAAGAACAATTAACTCCGATATGTACTGTGAGACACTAAGAATACTACGCAGATCCACGTCTCCAGAGTCACTGGCCAAGTTCAAGTGGGAGCAGCTCGATGATCCGCTCTACAGCCCAGACATGTCGCCTTGCGATTTTCATGCGTTTAGTCCCCTGAAAATACACCTGAAAGAGAAGCGCTTCCACTCGGACGGTGAACTCAAGGATGCTGTGAAGGACTGAGTCTCGTCACGTTCACAGGAATTCTGGGAACAAGGAATCCTTCGGCTCGTTAATCAATGGAATTGTTGTGCCCAAACCTATGGTGTATACTTTGAATAAAGTCTTCATTTATACACACAGTGTCGTTTCATACCTTTTCATTTGAACACTCCTCGTACATAAGAGTATCTTATAGACTCAGTTTGATTTTTACACTCTTAATGAATAAACATGCCATAGATAGTACCATTTTTACTAGCTCTGCTATAATGTGTTTTTATTTACAAATTGAATACTTGAACCGTTAAGCAACAAAAGACAGATTTTTTATAAAATAATGTAAACAGAATAAATTCAAGCGG
This sequence comes from Argiope aurantia, assembly GCA_026543865.1. Classification (NCBI taxonomy): domain Eukaryota; kingdom Metazoa; phylum Arthropoda; class Arachnida; order Araneae; family Araneidae; genus Argiope; species Argiope aurantia. Next base: position 420,974 of record JAPMOR010014372.1, read on the forward strand.
ACTTCTATTGAATTACTTTGTTGAAAGGTAAAATACGCAAAGGGAGGAGGAGACTTTTACGAATTTCGATCTTTGAGATCTTTTATGATTTTGTTGAACAGTATTTTGAAATTCTAGGGTTGTTTTTAAATATGAAATCATTAATTATATATTATCATTATTTATATTATCGGATACAATATTAACTTTAGTGTTAAGTTTTTTAACTCAAACTATATAGCTTTGATAGCCACAAACACGGCCTTTTGATGTCCTTATTTATACACGATACCAATTTGTAAAAGAAAATATTATTATGAGACATAGCTAACAACCTTAGAAAAGAATTTTTTTTAATGTAGCATTTATTTTAACAATTAAAACTGCTAATCTGAAGACAAAATATTTCTTAGCAAATAAAAGTAATTAATGAAATTTTATGATTTTTTTAATATACTCAGTTTTTTTTTCTCTCATTAAAATTTTCTCCGAAAATATAAAATAAAGTTCCAATAAAAATAACGTATAGACATTATACACATTGGAATATAGTTGACTGAGAGTCAAAAGGCGGGTTACAACCCTTTTTCATCAATTTCATAATTTTTAGAAATTTCATTTTTATTCGATTTTTTTTAGACACTAATACTTAAGCATTTATTATCGGCATTTTTTTAAAAAAAATTCGTAGCAAATTTATGAGTTATTATATTTTCGAATCTACGAAAACAGTGATTTCATTTCTCTTTTATGTATCTTTCAAATAATTTTTAGCAAAAAAAAAAAAAAAAAAAAAAAAAAAAACCAATAAATTTTATGTTAAAGTGTCAATTTATTTATTTGCATTACAATTAAAAATATTTTTCTAAAAATTAGTTTACTGAAGAAAAAGAGCAAAAAGTAGTTAAAATAAATAATTTTAATGCGAACATCGTACTTTTTTCCGCTAAGGAAGAGTACGCGTTTCATTAAAAATGAATATTATAATAGAATTTTTTTTAAAAACGAAACTGTTTTCTTTACCACACTACAAACCACATTACTACTGATGTATAAAAATCATTGAGATATACCTTATGCCAACATTTACATTTTCTGTTACACATTAAAAAAGTATTCACATTTGGATGAGTTTTATGTGGTGACGCTTTATAAGCCAGATAACAGCTACGAGACACGAGTAATTACTTTTGTCTTGTGGCCATGTTACGCGGTTACGAACCATAAGGTTACGAGTTTGGTCCTCGCTTATCGCCAATAGCAACACACCTATAATCGAAATATTATCCGTAAAATCATATCAAGGATTTGAATCACACCTCGCTTTGAAAAGTATTGATCACTAGTATTTGTGACTTTTTAATATTGCTTACATAATAACAGTTTGTAAAATATTTGTCAATTCTAGTTCAAAATTACTTTTCACTTACATGATTTACTATTTCAAATTAAAAATTTACAGAAAGAAGTCATAAGACAGTTTTTTTTAGCTCATAAAGCATCTGCGTAGATTAATAAAGTCTTAATTGCAACGGATGCAGCAAAGAACAAGGAATTGTCTACGTTGGCAACTACTAATATAACAACAGGATATTAAATTTCCGGATCAGTCTCTGATCTTAACAGTATTTTTACATGCGAAGGTCTAGTAATCCTTGCAATTTCTTGGTGTTGTGTAGAAATGCTTGGTTATATCTTACTCCCAGATAGCTTATCAGTTTTACAATCTCTTATGAATATTAATAATAAATTCTATAGACTAATTACACTTATCCAGTAAAATTTGTTCCTCTTTCAAAATAAAATAAAATTTCTAGAACTTGTTTGGACCCTAGGTCATGTTGGTATCCCAGAAAACGAGCAAGCGGACAGTTTAACTCGAAAAGCACAAACTTCTGAAGCTATGAAATGGATATATCCTGAAGATATCTTTCGGCACAGCAAAAATTGAATTTGAGGAATGGAAAGAAAGTAACTATAGTAAATTGGAAAGCATTGAACCTATACATCGTCGATATCTTCAAATAGAAAGATAGATGTCATACTTTCAGGCTTTCGTACTGAGACCTTTCCATCCCGTGAAAAGCTATACAGCTTTGTTCTGACCAGTTTACCTAGATGTCCTGCTTATAATGAAATTGAGGATATTGAACATATTCTATTTCGTTGCAAGAAATATCGAAGTTCCCATGAACAATTCCGAAAGCGAATGGGTATTGGTTCACTTTCTTTCGCTTGGCTCAACGAGGAAAACAAATTTCGTCTTCAAAGTTCTTCAGCAACTTTCTGATCATTAAACTTCCTTGAACAAGTTTTACTCTGTATTTTTGTATTCTCACGGTTTTCATAAATTTAGATTTCCGTTACATCTTTTTGTTTTTTTTGTTTTTTGTCGTTTTAAATTTAGTTTTGAACCATCTTTGTACAATATTTGTCAAGCTTAACAGAACATTGCTTATTTGGAGTCGGGAAAAATGGAGATAAAACAACCGAATGGCAAATATAAATCTCAAAACACTACTGAACTGAATTTCATTGAAATTTCGACCACTTAAATCTGATAGCTAGTTTTCATGGTAAAGAAATATCATATTTTCGATAACATCCGTTTCAATTCCGATATAAAAAAAAATGCTATTTTTTAAGTAACTTTTTGAAGTTTCTGTGTGGATTTTTATTTTTTATTAAGGAATATTTTCTACCTTCAAGAGGCACTGTGATCTTTTTTTTTTCCCATGATGATTCTATTGAGAAATGTGCTCTATTTCGGCTAAAGCTGATTTTTTTTCTTGTTTTGTTTGAAAATAGCGAAAAGGCTAGCCTGACTAACCATGAGTATTTTTCTTTATCTAAAATTTCTTATCGCTTGTAATTGCATCCGTGATGATTCCACTTGTAATCATTTTACTTCTATAAAATTTAAGTTGTTGACACATTTGAATTTAAGGAATCTTTTTTCTCTTCTTTCCATTTTGGTCTTCAGTGACTTTTGTTACATTTAGTGCAAGTAGATACGGCATTTTTGCATTTCTTTATTTGATGAGTGATAGAAGATCGATGAAGAGGGATGTATTTTGTCGGATTAATCATATTTTGACTAAATCGGAAATTCTTGTTCCGAAATTGTAATTAAAACATTTCGGAAAGATGTCTGTTGAGTAAGAAACATCGTATTTCGTGTATTTTGCCTTCCTTTACTTGTTCTATTTCTTGAGCAAGTTCTTCAAGAGAACTATATATCGGTATGTCACGAAGTGAAAAAAATGTTGTAATATGTTCAGTTCTCAATTGACAGGAGACAGGAATCCCAAGAATGTCCTTGCTATAGCTTAATTTTCTAGCGGTATTGGGCTTTTGAGTTTTGATAAATTTCTTTTCTCTAGTTAATTGCATATGATATATGTTTTTCATATTTTTGATCATCGGTGAGATTTTATCCCTAAGAAGCTTTGAAAAAGTAGTTGTCAGGTTATCTATAGATGCCTGGTAAAAGAAAGTGAAATTCGAAACTTCAGCGGTGATTGCATATTCTTTTTGCGCAATGAAGTCTGTTGAAGGACGATAAGAGATTTAAGATAAAGAAATCTATGTCTATCACTGGTCGACGAACATATGTAGCTATTTTCAAATAAACAAAAGTGTCAGCTTAAACCAAAGCCGTGGAACGTTTTTTTTTTTTTTTTTTTTCAGTGGAAGCGTTCTAAAAAAGAAAGAGGCTTACATTACCTCTTGAAAACAGACAGAAGACCTTAATAAAAATGAAAGTTCATAATAAAATCGTAAAAAGGTTCCTTTGGAAAAATTCAAACACCACGAAATCCGTTGTAATATATTACATTCCAGCAACGCTTAGTCCGAAACAATATTGTTTTATTCTATGAAAAATGTTTACATTAACTTATATAAGCATATGGGAATGTGCGACTCAACTACAAGCTGTTGTCAGATTTTTACAACTTAGTATTGTTTTGATTACAGTTATATTACATCAATATGTCATACCAAATTTTTTCATCCAATACCTTAAAAAACATGCAAAGTGAAGTGGAATCGGTTTGGAAGAATTCCAAATATTACGAGAATTTCACGCATCTTAATAGCATTAAACCTTACTGTCGTCTATTTCCTTGCAATAGAAAAAATGGACATCACGTTGATTCGTTTCCGAACTAAAATCTTCCCAACCAAATGGAGCCTTTTTCTTAGCCAAGTAATGGAAATGCAAAATATGATTAGAGAAGTTCTGGAAAGGGTTCACCGTGTCACTAAAAAGTCCATTCAATCAGTGGAAAGAGGATGCAGAAGAAATGAAGATTTTGGCTTTAAATCGACAGTTTAATCCAATAAAAAAATAGACTTAATCTTGTTACTTGATTTGAAGAATATAAGAAGTGAGGGACGTTGCGACAAAGGCTATTATCCCCTGGGTACTGAGAAGTTATAGCTAGTAGATATCAAAATATTTGAGGGCATGAATTAAGATGTTTAAATGATGCTTTTTTGCGGGAGCTTAAGACAAAAGAAAAGCAAATGAGATGTTCTGTTCTTCAATATTAAGTTTTTTTTAAGGCGTAACTCTGTAGGTTGTATACTTTGAGCATTTTAACAGAATGTTGTAAATGTCATTGTCTTGCATTTGATCTTTGTCTTGCATCTTTGTTGCATTTCATACACGAGGTGTTGTCAAAAAGATTGAATATAAATAAGTGGCCTGGACTTACGGTCGTTTAATAAATAATATGTGTAATTAGTCTACCTTGAATTCTGCTTTTAGTTCATTTAGTGATATTTGCGATGTCCTGGAAAGTTCTCAATTAAATCTCGATATTTCCTTCTATGATAATTGCCTGAGGCTAGTTCGATGGATTTCTTTCTCAAACTGGAGAGATCATATCTTCGGGAGAAATCCAGTCTATGAGAGGCTAAGATTCTGTAGCTGCCTTTGCAAAAGCGTTTTTCTACGTTCTATAAGATACCCGAATGGACAGGTACCCACAATTTTTTTAGTTTTGTTTCAGGATGTGTTTTTGGAGGGAGGGTGAATTTTTGAGGGGAGATGTTAAATACTTTTGGGGGAATGCAAAATAATAATTTTGAGTACTATAAAGGCTGAATAACTCTCCGAAAGGATCAAAGTATTTTTATACGAGACTGTCAACTCATACAAAGCTTGACAAAATGGTATTTACGGCATGGATGCAATAAGTACATATCTGGATACATGAAATACCACCCCACTGAGGTAAGGCCATCAATGGCTATGATAAAATGATTAGGAAAAGAGCTTTGAATGCATTCAGTGTTGTTTGTAATGACGGAAACTGGGAATTCTCTGTTTTGGAAACTAAATTCATTCAGAAAGAATTCACCAAATCGGGATTAGAATGGGAGAAAGTTGGTGTTTGAATTAGTTGCTCCATAGAGCAATTAAGATTTGAAATGTAACTTGGATTCTTTTTCTCTTTTTCAGTTAATTAGATATTCATCTCATCAGAACTGTTAATTAAAGGATAAAAGGAGGAATTAGCAAATTGTTTGATGAAAAATTTAATTGATAGGCATTCAATTTTTTTCAGAAAGTATTTCTTGCCCAAATAATTTAAGATGGAGGGTAATGGGAGTTCAGATAGATAGTCCAAGCGTATTCATTTGGTTTAATTACTAAGATTTGTTTGTGGAAATTCATATTCATATCTTCCGAAACAAAAATAGTCTCTATTTTCTCGTAAAACTCCAAAAATCACCTTATTAATTATATCAATTCAATTTCCATATAATTTTCCCCCTTACTTTTAATAATATTTTTTACATTAAATTTTATACACATCTATAAAGATATTTTTAACTGCTTTGATAAAATTCAAAATCGTCTCTCAAAACATTCAATCTTGTGCTTTTAACTTCGGCGTAAGACTTTGGCTTCATCTCTTCTTAGTAATATATAGGTTCGAATTTGCAGTAAACGGATTAAATTGAATTAATCGCATCAAATAGCAAGATGGAATTTAAAAAAATACTTCCCATATTGATCATTTAACAAATTAAAAAGTCAATAATCCGGAAGAATGTAATCGTCACCAAAGTCAGCTAATATTTTGAAATAAATAGACTGATAAAGATGAAGAGAGACTTTTTGTTATCTTATGAAGACATCAGAAAATGGAATATTTTAAAGAATATAATTATTCTATCGAAAACTGGCTCAAGGAGGGTATAATTGAAATAGAACAATAATTGTGTGCCTAAACATCAAGTAGTAATCAGGAATTACAATCTAACAGCTAAAGCTCGACTTGAATTCAATGTAAAATGAAGAACATTCCTTAAATATTTGCCTTTGAAAAAAGATCGAATTTGACAAATTCTTGCAAAAACTCACGACGCAATTCCGGCAACATGCGAATGGTGTTACTGCTGATATAAAGAAGATTTTTCTGCAAATCAGCTTGTCTGCTAGGAACTGCGATTTCTTGAAATTTTTGTGGTGGAAAGATAAAAATCAAAACGAATTTGTTTCCTATAGGCACTGTCATGTCATGTTCAGCATTTCTTCAAATCCATTCTTTTTGGGAATATCAATTATTCAACATATGGATAATGCTTAATAAGATTTAAGAGAACATTTAACATTGGATTGAAGAAGCATTTTAAGTCGACATTTGTAGAGCTGTCTTCGAAATAGCTAAGTCAAAAGCGAAGATGAAGAAATAGTCCATTTCAAAGAAGAATTCCAAACTTTGATGTCTTCAGAAGGCTTTGATTCAGATGATGGATTGTCTCGCCATACAGAAGTATAAGCATGGTGGCATGGTGAAGCAATCCTTCAAAAGATCATTCTAATTCTTAGGAACTTATTGGGCAGAAGAATGACGAAATTCATTGCAGTTAACGCCTTTGTCCTTTTCTGAGAGTGTTCACACAAAAAGATATCTGATGCCAGTTTCACAGAGAACTTTCAATCCTATAGGATTTACAAGACCAACTAAATAAATCCCAAAACTTATTATGAAAAAAAAAATTGAAACTTTTCTAGGAAGAAAATCTTTCTCAATGTACAGAAATCAAGTTTCAAGCTTGGCTCAAAAAAAGTTCAAATTTTAAAAAATGATTCTAAAAATTTAAGAAGATTTGTGACTTGATATCCAATCAAATCCTGAAACTTTTGCACTGCTATACTTGACAACTCTGAAACTCGTAGAACCGTGCTTTTTACTGAGACTACAAAAATGGCGTGATTATTTTTCATACCCACATCTCTCATCGAACGCATCAATTCCTAAATATTTGGGAGGTGATGCGTTCGATCATAGTATTTGGCCCAATCGAAACTATTACAGCCAGGCAATGAATAAGCAAATGGATGTTAGCACCAAATAATAGTGGTAAACTTGTTGCAATATAACATGTGCCTCAATTTCTTTACTAAATCTATGACTAAATCATGTCATGGAAGTGTTCAATGTTACTAGTTTTATTTGCTTTAATAAGAGCACTTTTATTGATGATGAGTTTCTGCTTTTATCTGTAACTAGTTAACAGGCTAATGATTCATTCAAATCGCGTTCATTGCAAGCCTGAAACACCGATTCTATTGTCGAAATTGAGAAAAAAATTCTGGATTCTAATTAGAAAGGGATCCGTTTGAAGTGTAATAACATGTGTTTAAGATACAAGAGATGCCATAAAAGTAACACAGAAACAAAATCAGCTAGTTTGCTTCCCGAGAGAGTGGAGGCAAATACTGCTTTTGAAATCAGTGGAGTTGTACTGAGCCTTTTGCAGTAAAAGGAGTTGAAAAATATTGGGTAGTTCTTTTCACCTACACTGTGCACTGTGCAATACTGTCTCTGTCTATTAGAGCCTTCCTCTTCTGCCTAACAAGGGGAAAGCACGGAGTTGAAATCTGAGATCGGGATAAGATTTAGTATAACGATAGTATACATTTTTAATGTTTATTAATGCAAATATTAAAACGCAATGGCCATTCAGTTTCGAGAAAATGGTCCTCAAACTTTTGGTAAAGCTTATATACTGATAACTTGACTCCCGTTCGGATGATCTCAATGGCATGGTTCTCTAGATAACCGTCTCCGTGTGGAAGGTCAAGGTTCGAATCTGGCTGGGAGTTTTTTTTTTTTTAATAATTCCTATTCAATTAAAAATTTACAAATACTTTAATTAATATGTTTTAAAATTTTTTTTACCCAAAAATAAATATTTATTATCCAAATATATAATAATAAAATTAAATTTTAAAAGAAAAAATCATAAATACAGACGTATTTAAAAAAAATTAAATTATTTAAATTTAATTAACGATTTACAGATAGTTTTTATTAATATGGTACTTATTTTTAAGCAAGGATAAATGTTTATTATTTTAATACTTAAATTGTAATTTAATATTAAAAAATATTAATAAATATAACATAATTAGTGATAATTATTAATTATAAATACTCACATCGTAAAATATAATTATTCAATATTTCTAAAAAAATTATCTTTTATGCATTTATTTTCGATTATATACAAGAACTAGAATGGTAACTATAGTAAAAACATTGGAAACAAAATATATTTTGACATCTTGCACAACTGATAAATGATGATTGTCCACAAGGGTAAGATTTCTTTAAGAGATCTATGGAAAAACAAACTTCATTTACATTTAAAAATATATCTCTTTTATCAGAAAGTCGGGCAACGTACCATGCATACCTTATCATCCTATTAAAAATTAATGATGACAATTGATGATGTACAATTAATTGAATTTTTATACTATCTTTGTTAGAATTTATTTCCTGATCATGTTCGATTAAATAAGAATAATTTCGTATGCGCTTAATACGCTTTGAGCCATCTGCCTACAGATTCAATAAATTAACACCTGCTCTCTACTATTTCTTTTGATTACTGCAGTTGGAGACGTTTGCTTACATATTTAACAAATATCAACTGCTCCCTTCAATTTTTGATATAAATACAGCTTCGTTGAGTTAGAATTGATAGAAACTCCAAGAATTTAAGAAATAATTGTTTGAAAATGATGCAAGCAAGTTAAATTATCTGTAGACATTAATGTTACGTTTTTAATTATTTTTCCTTTAAACATTAAATTATAATTTAACTATTGAAAGAATAAGCATTTATCCTTGCGTAAAAGTAAATAGAATATTAATTAAAACTATCTGTAAATCATTAATTAAATCTAAATTATTTTTTTTAAATGCATCTGTATTTATAATGTTCTCTTTTAAAATTTTATTATTATGTATTTCGATAATAAATATTTATTTTTGGATAAAAAAATTGAAAACATAAATTAAAAGTATTTGTAAATTTTTAATTGAATAGAATTATTAAGAAAAGAAAAAGATTCTCAGCAAGGTTCAAACTTTGACCTTCCGCATACGAGACGGTTACCTACGCAACCATGCCATTGGGATCATCGGAACGGGAGTCAAGTTATCAGTATATAAGCTTTACCAAAAGTTTGAGGGCCATTTTCTTGAAATTAACTGACCATTGCGTTTTAATATTTTCATGAATGAACATTCTAAATGTATACTATCATTATACTAAATCTCATCTCGATCTCAGATTTCAACCCCGTGCCTTCCCCTTGTAAGACGGTTTATATGGTATGTAGACCTAAAATAATTTATAGTGATTCAAATTTCGCTGATGCCAAGAGTCCTTCTTCAATGTAATCTTAAATGGAATGCTATCAAACAAGAAACAACCATAAAGGAATGATGTGGAAATTCACTTCTCTTTCCCTCAATGCTCTAACAGGATGGCGTTTGAAAACGAATGCTTCAGATGGTCAAGATATTACACTTGCATGAATTCCTGTTTATATTATGAAGCACTAGTATCTATGTGATTATGAAGCAGACATCAGCTCACATCAGACCTCTCAAATATTAATCTGAAATTCTTAATGACCTCATTCCTCTCATTTCATCAAGTTTGTCTGGATCACGGACTTTTTTGGCTGTTAAATGATTTATATGGAAAGCATTATTTTTTTAAAATTTCATCTTCTTAGTTGATATGACTGAAATATATGAATTCAGTATAATCAGTTGACTGCATATTAAACGTGTGTGTATTACCAAAAAAGAGGAAGCAAAAATTGCACTATGGATTTAAAAACTCAGATTTAAATGTTTTGATGGAGGAGTTTGAATTTTATCATAGCATTTAAAAATGTTTTTCCATTTGTGCATCAAATTTAATTCAACACATATTATTAGAATTAAGGAGGAAATTATATAGAAATGAGATTGATATCATTAAAAAGGTAATTTTTGGAGTTACACGATAATATAAAGAACAATTTTGTAAGATAATTGTTTTGGAAGATATAAATTTTAGTAGGCAAATCTTAATGATGGCCCAAATGGACACGGTTATGAATATTTCTGCATTGAATTATACCGAATCCTTTCCAGAACGTCTCTAATCATATATTGCATATCCATTAATTAGCTAAGCAAAAGCTTAATTCAATGCAGTTAAGTTTAGTTTAGATATGTTACCAAGATATTCTCCAAGTACATTCGGAATAATTTTTGTAAAGCAAAAGACAAAAAATTCAGTTAAAACCTGAAACACAGAAAAGGGGAACAAATTTAATGATGAATGTGACGAAGAAATTTGATGATGATGATGATTTTCTTATTTGTTTCAACTGTTGAAAAAGCTTAGCGTTGATTGGGACGGTTTTAGTTCAGAAGTGGGTCAGCGTGGCATCCATTTTTCTATTCAAAAGCAGTAGATGGTGATGAGCTTTGATATTATTAAGATGCTTGAAATTCTCATAATATTTAGAATTTTTCCAAGCTGTTTCTATGTTGCATGTCTTCTTTAAGCTAATGAGTAAAATCGTTTGATGATATCCATTTAGAAATATATGTATTTGGAGAAGACCATCAGGAAGTTCGTTTTTCGGCGATGCAGAAGGGGTCTGGGGTTCAAATGAATTCAATAGAAGTGATTTTGCCAACGATTCTAGAAATTTCCTGTGCCAAAAGATTAATAACATTTTTGGAATGGATGTTTGAAGTTTGTAAGACTTTCAGGATGGATAGACTGTCAGTTAATAGGATGTATTGTTTTGGTTGATTGGCAAAATTAATAGTGCACTGAACTTCAGACAAAACTACAGGGCTTCACGGTAATACTGCTATTATATATCGAAATAAATCCAGATTTAGTTTCGAATGCAGTGATATTTGTAAAACCAACTGAGATTTTATTATTGAACTTAGATGCATCAGTCGCTAAAATTTATCCTTTCTGAAGTTAGTAGTTTTGGTTCGATTTTTGGTAAACCTTGTCCGAAATATTTTTGGATTCAAAAGGAGATCCACAATGATTCTAATTTTAGACTGAGGAGATTCGGCTGAGACTTTAAATTTTTGAAGACTGATAGACATTTTGAATCTCCGCGGTTGAGGTGAAAAAAAAAAGTTCGCATTTGATAGACCGAATGCTACGTTCTTAAATAGGAAATGTTAGATTAATATTGTAATACGTAAATACTGTGTTATTTGACTTGCCTCTTTTAAGAGAATGAGAACAGGCTCCCATTAAGAGTCCAATAGCGAAATGTAATTTAGCAGTGTAATATAGAGTTTCCAAAATGAAAAAATAACTCTTGTTTACAGTTATAAAGACATGACATCTGTATTCCAGCTTCCTTCTAACTGTTGAATTTCTTATTTTAATTGTATGAAGTGACCGACAACCATAATTGCTGACTGCAAAAAACTTAGAAAATTCCATCAATTTTTTTTTCAAATAAAGGAAATACTACTTAAAAGTCAAATTGTAAGAACAATATATATTAAAAGTTTAATACTTTGATGCCATGACATTTCAGTGCCATTTATTTTAAAGTGACGTCCAGGAGATAGTCTAATGTTAGAGAAGTTAATGGCTTCAGAATTTTCTGAATAAATTTGTAATATCCAAATGTTATAACATTGAATTATTTTATCGAGAAAAAACTGGAGCAAATGAAAGTCTTGAGCTGCTGCAAAATAACAGAATGTCATCAACAAAGAAGAAGCACTCAGTTTGAAGACGAATAACTTCATATAGATTGAAAATAGGAATCTATTTAGGATTCTGCCTTGTGGAATATCACGAAAAGGTGATTTTATGTTAGAATTACAGTTTCTTCAAAAAGTGAAAAAGTTCTTTATGCTAAAAAAAGTCATGATGAAGTCATTTTGACATCTGATAGAGAAATTCATATATTAGCCCATATCTCCAAAATTAATCATATGCTGATGCTATATCTAATTTTAAGAGAATGAAAATATTTTGTCAATTTTTTGTACGTTTTAATAATTTTGTGATGCAAGATGGACAGCAGATAGTTGTAATTTCAGTGAGGCAGAAATCAACATGAATACAATGACATTTTCTAATCGTATTGGAATTAATATTTCTTTGTTGAAATAATCTTTTGAAAAGTTTGGCTAGAACAGGAATAAGAAAAATTGGGCGGTAGAATTGGAAGGTAGCATTATCCTTCCCATATGTCAGGATAGAATTATTTTTGCCGTTTGCCATTTACAGGAATTACTGCGCTCCAAATTTCTTTATATATTGTTATTGAGTTGTGCATATTTTTATCGGGAAGATTTTTAATGAATTTTAAGTCATTCAACCAGCTTCTGGAGGAGTATTGAGAGTCTTTTGAATAATGTTTTGGTGTTCTGCCAAAGTAAAAGGTAAAAAATTACATCCGCTGAATTCCTAATTGGAGAGATCATAGAAACGACCTAGTCGATATTTTGTAAGGAACATTCATTCTGCGAAAAGGTTAGTTTATTAGCGAGGACTGCGGATACTGAAGAATATTTAACGCTGATGCTATCAATAGGAAGATAGTTTGTATTGTAAATGGTCTTGAACATTTTCTAGATCCTTTCTGCAAAACTTGTATCTTCACAAATTCTGTTCCAATGATTTAATTTCAATTTTTAAGATGAGATTTCGTAGCTCTGGAAAAAGTTATTTATAATGAATCCAATAGGCGTGAAAAGTGGGTTCTGGTTAATCGTAGATTTTTTTTGACCGAAAAGGAAATTTTAAGGATAGAATCACCAAGGGGTTTTTAATAAAAAAGGGGCTTTGCAATTTGAAGTGTAAGAATAAAAGGTTGACTTCCAAAAATTTCTAAAGGAATTATAAGAGCATAGATCAGTTTCTGAAAGTTGGTATTGTTGAAGAAAATTCTGGATTTTCACCCAATTAAATTTTTTCTTGAAAGTATATGCATTATTTCTCGAGCTGAAAAAAATTTGAATTCGAAGATGAATCGCTGTCAAAAGGATCGGAGTGGACCCCAAAAGAGATGAGCGGATAAATATCTGATATGAGAAAGATAATGAGATGAGTAGGAATCTGTGTTTGTAATAAGTAAAGACTATTTTCTTAAATCTAGGAAAGAAAGTCATCAACACCAGTGGTAAAATAGGAAGTGCCGAGAACTGGATGTTTGATGTTATAATCACATATTATGAAGGGTCGAGAAATTTAATTGATAAGACTGTTGAACCAAACGGTAGAGAAAATATTTTTTGGAGTATAGGCGTTGATGATGAAAAGTTGCAGATGTTTAGAAATAACTTGTACGGCATCAGCTACAATATTTTTATGGGGAAAATATTGCATAATGGGATATGATGATTGAAAAGTTTTCTATCGATGGCGATGAGGAGACCTCCCCTGTCATCTGATTGTCTATCTTTACGGAAAGTTATCTTGTTTGGAAACAAGACTTTATCTTAAGGCTTAATAAAGATTTCTTGAACTGTAAGAATTTGGAAGTGAAAAAAGAAAATTTTTCATTAAAGTATTTAGGGTCTGATTGCAGGGGTATTCTGCTGGACGAACGAAAGACTAATGTTCTTGAATATGAAGGCAAAGAGGGCAGCAAGGAAAAAAAAGAAGGACCTTGGTGAAAAAGGAGAAAACGAAAACACAAAAGAAAGAAAGGAAACAGAAGCAAACGGGGAAAATCGAGGCTAAAGGAGGTAGTTCTTCAGTAAGCATGAAAAATGTATCATCGAAAGAATATGCGTGCTGGCCGAAAAAGGGTTTTAACCCATTCGTCACACTTTTTCGTTTTAATTTTCCTGAATCTTTTTAGATTCGGCTTTACCATCCCCAGTTTCCTTTGCGAGGAGAGAAAGCAGAAGTTGGAAATGATGCATAACAACTCCAACTGATGATTGGAAAAACTTGCTTTTACTCGGTCACAGCTGAAATTATTAGATTCTGTGTCTCTTCATTTGTTGCACGAGTTTGAAAGAAAATTCATCTTTAGAAAAATATTTGTCAAATGAATAGTTTCACTTGCCAGCCTTGTGATGCCGGCGAGAGAAGATGCATTTCGCGATTCAGCTGCCAGTCTTCTTGCTTCGATATAAGGTCAAGTTATTGATGCATTTAAATATGAGGATTTTTTATTTTGGGCATTCGGAATTAGTTGCTATGTAGCTGCTTTTGAAATTGACGCATTTTATTGTATTGTTATTAAATATGGTTGTTGAACGCCTTTCATTTTACATAGCGCAAATAAAAATGGAATTTATCTCGAATTGTCGATGAAGAGGGAGATTTTCTGTCGTATTAACCTAATTTTGATTCTTGTGCCAAATATTGTAAATAATACAATTTCAGGAAGTTATCTGTTACATAAAAATCATCGCATTTCAAATATTTCAAATTAATTTTCTTGTGCAATTTTTTCAAGCGAGATTGATATCATACGAAGTAAAAAGTGAGTTTTAATATGTTCAATTCTTAAATGACGGGAGACAGGAACCCCATGAATGACTTTCACACATCTTAATTCCCTAGTAGTATTGAGATTTTGAGTAGTTACATGAAATTCTTTCACCCGAGTTAATTGCATATGATCGATGCCTTTCATCTTCTAAGAGATATTATCTCTAAGGTGTTTTGGAAATGTAGCTAGTAAATTACTCCTGGATGTAAAGATTCCTGATCAAAGAAAGCACAGTTTGAGGCTTCTGGGTAATGTTGTTTTCAAATTGGGAATAGGATCTATACAAAGTCGATACGAAATTTTAGATAAAGAATCAATGTCCATATATATATATATATATATATATATATATATATACACTGGTGTGCAAAACTTAAGCAACAGGTATGTTTTTTGCCATAACTTCAAAAGACATCATCTGAGAGACATGAAATTCAGAAATGAGATACAGCATTTTGTTCTGAAAGAATGACGAAAGCATAGTTGCGCAGAAATGAATACAATGCATACAGTATGGAATCAAACAAAAAAAAGGCTTTATTGAACTCATAGTATCGTTACACATGATTGTCTGTCCAAGAGGAAGAACAGCAAGCAGATGTTCCTTAGTACGGGATATGCCCTCCCCTTACTACAATGGTTGCTTCGCACCGTCTCCCCATACTCAGCACCAGATTGTGCAACAGTTCTTGAGGTAAGAGTGCCCATTCCTCAATCAGCATCTGTTTAAATTGTCGGGTATTCCCAGGAGGATGTAATCGTGCCGCAAGGCGTCTCCCCAAAGCATCCCACACGTTCTATCGGATTTAAATCAGGGGAGCACGTCATCCAATCCATTCGAGTGATATCTTCACTTTCCAGGAGCTCCTCAACAGCATGAGTCCTGTGTGGCCTTGCATTGTCATCCATAAAAACGAAGTCTGATCCAATGGCACCTCGGAACATACGCACATGGGAAAGGATCACCTCCTCACAATAGCT
The DNA here is from genome assembly GCA_026543865.1 of Argiope aurantia. Taxonomy (NCBI): domain Eukaryota; kingdom Metazoa; phylum Arthropoda; class Arachnida; order Araneae; family Araneidae; genus Argiope; species Argiope aurantia. The sequence continues at coordinate 436,755 of JAPMOR010014372.1, forward strand.
ATCTCCAGTTACAGAACCCCTGTCGAAAACGTGGAGCTCAGTACGCCCGTTCAACATAATGCCTTCCCAGACGACAACTCCATAACCACCGAAACGGTCTCTTTCCGTGATGTTACAAGCGATTCCCAACGCCAGTTGATTTGGAGAGAGGTCGGGACACGGTTTCATCCCAGTAACATCACTGTTGGACAATCTGGTGCTGAGTATGGGGAGACGGTGCGAAGCAACCATTGTAGTAAGGGGAGGACATATCCCATACTAAGGAACATCTGCTTGCTGTTCTTCCTCTTGGACAGACAATCATGTGTAACGATACTATGAGTTCAATAAAGCATTTTTTTGTTTGATTCCATACTGTATGCATTGTATTCATTTCTACGCAACTATTCAGAACAAAATGCTGTATCTCATTTCTGAATTTCATGTCTCTCAGATGATTTCTCGTGAAGTTATGGCAAAAAACATACCT
>JAPMOR010014372.1:437323-466638 GCA_026543865.1 Argiope aurantia
ATATATATATATATATATATAGAGAGAGAGAGAGAGAGAGGAGACGTCAGCAACTCGGGAAATTTATTAGTGCCCTTTAATAAGGTTTTCAGTTTGTCTGCATATGTACCATAAACAACGGTTACTATCTTCAGAACATGACGCATGTTTATTTTTAAAGCTTATTATTTGCTGTAGTACAATTGATCAAAATTAACGATATCTTCCGTCTTTATAAATATTGGTGACTGTAGAACAATGGAATAGTGAGGACAAATAGCGCTTAGGCATTAGATTATCTTTTCGCTCCCAGTCACAATTAGAGGATTTGCAGCTGTAAATGTCGCCCAAGACACGCTATTACTTCCTCGATCCTTCATCAGATATGATTTCGAAAAGATTTAAATGCACGCAAAATTTTGTGTGGGATATCAATATCTCCGAGCCCCGGTTGGAAGCCCTTCGCGCTCCCAACGCACAGGTCCGAGGTTCGATTTTCGGGCTGGGTAAGGTCGACTCAGCCTTTCATCTCTTCAGTGGGTTGATAAAGTGAGGACCAAGCATGCTTGGGAACTAAAACTGGGAGTTCTGCGTTAGGCTGACGACCTATCCGGGACATACTCCTCGCACCCCAGGGCCCTCGGCCAAGAAAGCAGATATGGACATTGCTTTCATGTAGGCCTTGGCCCACATGAGCTGCCGAGCCACTGAGTTCAGTTTATCAACATCCCTGATACGCCACTGCTGGTATCAGGATTTTATACTTAAAAGAGTCTGGAATTGAATTATTTATGAGTGCACATTACATCTCGTAATGTCTGGTGAAATAAAGAAAACTTGCAGATAGGGAGAAAATCTAAAAAAAGTCTTCTCAAATAAAATTTCTTCTAAAAATTATTTTTCCTCGATAAGGGACACATCACTCCAGAGGGAGGGACTTCTCTCCCCCCCTCGCATTTTATACATCCTACACTACACAAGTTTCAACATGAACTGCAGCTTAATCTCATCCCAGAAATTTAAGATCTGAACACAGCTGACCTTCTCTAATAACATTCATTAGACAAAAATGACAAGATCAAGCTAAAAGCATTTGAAAATTTCTCGTTCTCCTGGAATCATTTGTAATTTGCATTCGTTACATCATTATTGTCTCAAGTGGATTTACACTCGGCCAATTATAAGATTCCAGTAAATCACGCATGCGCAGAAGGAAGATTGGGCATGCGCTGAGAAAGGGGATAAAAGTAAGTTCTTTTCTTGATTGAACAAGTACTTGCTACTGTGTATGCGTGCTGTTACTAGGTGGTTTGTAGCTGGCCAAGTGTAAACTTACCTTGACTGTTTCTATATTTCTGCCCGCCCCCTCTTTATTTCCACTGCTTTTTACTTCCCCCCTTTTTTTTGTCTATTTAACTGTTTTATTTCTTGTAGTAGCATTAATAACAATGCAAATTCATGCTTATAACAAAAATTAAAAATCTGTACATTAATAAATTTTAAGAATCGTTTTGTTTTCGCTGTATTGGCTCAATTAACTTTTGGACACTAAAAATGAACTCACTTTCCAAAAGACTTATTTTGGCATATATTAATAAGAATAATTATTATATATTCTATGATTAAAACCGATTTGGAAATCAAATGCTTTTTACCTACACATTTTCTAAAACACATAAATCCATGTTCTTGTGATGTAGTTGCACAACACATATCAAATTATGAAATAATTACTTATTTAATATCAGAGGCGGTGGCAGAGATTTGCCGACGGGGGGGGGGGCAAAACAAATCCGACAGGGAGTCAAGCACAATATCTCTATTTTGTCTTCAAAATAACTCATAGTAATTAATTTTACATTTAATTACTGGAAATCAAGTATTATTTAGGGTCTTTTTTTATTCAAATTCTGATCCTTTCTTTTATTGTTAAAAATTTACAAAGGCATTTACAAAAAAAAAAAAAAAAAAAATTATTCAGTTTCTTTTACTATAAAAAAACTGTCAATATTTGAGTCTATTTTTTAACGAGACTCTTGAGATTTAATTTCTCTCAGATCTAACCCCCCCCTCCGGGGGGCACCTCGAAATGAGGATGAGATGCTTCCGGCATGGAGGTTGGATCTCGCCACCCTGGAGGGAACACTAATAGGTGGGGGATCCAACTCCTCCCGTCGATGACGGGACGTACTTCCTTCGGGAAGGGTTGTACCGCGGCCGGTGATGGTCCTTAGGACTCAACCACAGTTCCCGCTAATTGCTGTTGCGGCGGTTCGGCCATTCAGTTTTATGGTTTAAATCCGTGTGCCTTCGGGCGGGTCGGAGAGTTAGATGGTTGACTTCTCTGAGATCTAATTTTAGAAAAAATATGGTTATATCCCATTCTAGATTGTAGTATATTAGATTGAAACAAATTGCGTCAAAATGATGTGTCATGCTAAATGAAAAAATGCATGCTCTTGCTATTTTATATCAGAAGCTATATAAAATGAATGTTGAAACAAAAAGTTTTATAAAAGAAACTTTTTTAGAAATTCAGAATAATAAATGAAAAAATATTCGATGTTTTCGCCAAAAATAGATTTTTTCTGCGTAGTCCCCTTCCTAAAATATTTGTTAAGTAACGATTGCAATAACTAGCAGGGACTCGGATGTGTTTTGAATCAACAGAAATTTACTATCGTTCGGACACGAATCATATAGAATGTGGAAAAGATATAATGATGTTGTTTCTTAAGAAGGCTTCAGAAAATATTTTGTAATGTACAAACTTACTATTTTATGCAAGATAGGAAAATATTCTTAAGAAAAATGAACTGCTTAACCATTAAATCCTCCATGTATTTATTTTTCCAATATATATTTAGGCTTAAAAAGCCAATACATTTTATTAAAAAACAGTTAAATCTTGAAAATGAATTCCCCTATCTTCATTTTCAGACATGCGTTCTTATGGTTAAGTACTTTTTTAAGTTATTGCAAGCTAATATTCCTCCCAAAAAATTAGTTTTGGGAGGAATATTAGCTTTGTTTCTGGTTCTAGTCATTGTATACCGCTTCGTATACAATGGCGAGTTCTGACTCACGTATGGAATTATTAAATTTTTAATCTGCAATTAAATGAAAGTATTAAGTAAATTAAAATGCAAAAAACACTTGAAAGCGCATCATTACCTCAAATGCCCTTATATAATTCTAAGGATTAAAATAATAATAATTGTGTCATAAATAAGATCAGCCATCTAATTAGGAAGTTAAGTAAATTTGTTTGTCAAGGGGTCAATGTGTTATTTATGAATAATTATTTTAAATCATCTTTTTATCAAGACATCGTTATTCAAAGTCTATTAAAAATTGAGGAGTATCTGAATTTATATAGTTTTTGCCGCGAATAGTAATTGAAAGAAAAAAATATAAACGATACGTTCTCCGATTACATAGTTATAATATTGAATGCAGAGCCTAAGAATTTAGGTAGTAATTTATTTAACAAATTTAGTGTATACTTGGATAAACTCTTTTAGTGTAGCTAAGAAGCTACCATACCACAAATATTTATTATTTTGTCGTCAATTGCAGTCGATAATATTTCTATAGTGCATTAATGGTAGCCTGATAATTTAGATTGCAAAAGAAAACAGATATTTTATTGTTAAATAAACTTAATTTACAATTATACAATTTACTTACTCCTGTGATTTATAACAAATTTACCTAATTTGGCTACAGCAAAATAACTCTTTTTAGCATGCATATTCACAAGAGTGTAAAAAAAAAAAGAAAAAAAAGAGTGTTTTATTAAATTTAGTTTAATTATTTACTAGATTTTAATCAGACAATTCTCATGGTGAGATGAATAAAATAAATTTATCGGCTCGTCGAGGAAGTAACAATTAGATAAATAAGATAACGATTAATTTTAGAACTTGAATTATGGTAAACAACTCTATCGTCCTATTCATGAATATAAAAGCATCATTTTCTCTAATAATACCACTGGCAAGTAATCGAAGTGCCCGATGAAAACAATTTTTTTCCATAATCTATGATAAAACTTTAGCTGAAAGACAAAGATTTGTCGGGAAAATGTGACGTCTTATTCACTTGCCAGCTTATTGATTATTCTGCTAAATATAGTATAAATTATATGCTGAACGAACATTATAACATTTAAATCGGATGACTGAGAAATTGGAATTAACGTCGTCGACATCCAACGCATTGAATTTTCAATCGATTGATTAAAATTTTTTGACTAATGCGACATGCCTTATATCATATTCACATGTCGTCTTGTCGGTTATATTTTCAAAAGTAGTGCAAATTAAAAGTTTGATGAATGACATTCAAATCAAATGTCCAAAAATCTGTGGATAGTCTTCGACATTCATCACATTCAGTTCATAGTCGGCCGTCCAAAAATTGTCGGCAGAATGCGATACCTTATTCACTTGTTGGATATAGTGCCAAATCTAGTGCAAATTATAAGATAAATGAACGCCATTTCAATTAAATGTCTGAAAATCAGCAGACTTAACGTCTTTGACACTCACCGCATTGAATTCATAGTCGGCCGACCAAAAATTGTCAGCAAAATGAGACTATCATCATTTCGATATCTTATTCACTTGTTATTTTGTTGCTTATATTGCCAAAAGTATTACAAATTAAAAGCTTAATGAAAGATATCTGAATCAGATGCATGTAAATCTGTGAACTTATTGTCTTCGACATCCATTGCATTCAGTTCCTAGTCGGTCAATCAAAAATCGTCCGCAAAATGCGGCATAGTATTGACCTACCACCCTATCCATTATTTTGCCAAATATAGTCAAAACACTTTAACCATTACTTGGATATTTCGACTGTTTGCAATATATTAACTTTAAGGTGGTTTTTAAATAATCATAATCGATAAAGCGCAACTCTCTACAATCATTTTGAAATAGTGAATACTTCTGCCGACAAAACTCTCATCTCTCGCCGACAGGGGGGAGGCAATTGCCAACCTGCTACCGCCGCCTCTGTTTAATATGCAGAAATATTCAATTTCAACGGGGAGATAGTGGTTCAGGAAAGTAACATTCATACTTTTTGTCGATGAATCTTAACTTTGGGATTTTACATTTGTTTCTGCACGGACAATAATTTCTAACCATGGAGATATTCATATTTTTATTAATGTTGTTTATACAAAATAACTTATACTTTGGAGCTTGTTTTTAAAGAAAAAACTGCACCATTTCCCTATTATTGCACTTTGTAAATATACAGGTTGAATTTGATTTAATCTGCGAAACGAAGAAGGGTGATGATAGAAGAGTGCACGTGAGGCAAAAAACATTATAGCAACTTTGCCTTATCTTTTAGCGTTTACAAGAATGTCACATAAAATGATTATGGAACTAATAGGAAAAAATCATAATTTGAAACGTTTCTGCCAGACCCACAGTTCAAATAAACATATATTTTGAAAGAGCGGGAAATGTCCTATATTCGTCAGGATAAATGGATTTAAAGCCGAACTACAAGCACGGAAACAAATGCAATGCAAAATCGAAAAATTGTCAAAACCGTTAATGTTGAATACAGTTCTAGCTATAACATGCCAAATTCACCACCAAATCATCCATCCCATCTATTTTCGAATGGGGCTACAATAAAACATGTCATTGGTGTTCTAGTTTAAAAGAAATTTAGTCTTCTGTTTACAATACATAACTGAAAAGTCCGCAAATGAAAGAATGGTTGTAGATGGAGCGTAAGTAAATCCAGAAATCTCCATTCTTTCGAATGTAAAGATGTCTATCGGTTTGTATGCTTATAATTTATTAAAAATGCAACTTCTCTTATTTGGCATTAAAATTTGCTTTCTTGAACTAAATCAAAGCAGCAGGCTTTAGGAACAGGAAATCAGGAGCGATAATGGCGTCTCGAATTTTCTTTTTAACAAATGCTTAATTTATTGACATATTGCAAACGCAAAATTAAATTTATCTTGTATAGAATATTGAAATAGGCCTTTCAAGCTTTGGAAACTTCTGACACAAATATGAGTTTTACCATCAACGAAGATAAAACCAAATCTATGGATTTCTCGCTCTCAACTATAAATCAAAGTGTTCCTCTGTGTATTAAAGGTCATACATTTGAAAAAATCCATCATTTCAAATACATTGGCACAATGATTAATGACAATAATAAACTCTAAGTAGAAATTGACAATAGAATCAAAATGGCTAATAAATGTTTCTTAGGACTGAAAAAACAACTAAGATCCAACTTAATCAGTCGAAAAACTAAACTAAGAATTTATAACTCTTATTATGCTGTTCTGCTTGAAGCAAGTGAAACTTGGACACTCAGCGTTCTCTGAACATGTTCGAGAAAAAGATCCTAACTATCTTTGGCCCAGTATTACAGAAAGGATGTTAGTGAACTAGATTCAATTTTGAAGTATACAAATACTATAGGCAACCACAGATAACATTGGTTATCCAGAGCAATAAGTTAAGATGGCTTGGCCATATCTGGAGAAGCCCTGAAAACAGAGCCCTCAAAATATACCCTATTAAAAATCCTATGTGATTCCGAGCGAGAGGAAGACCTCCAACTAGATGGCTGGATGATATGGAAAGAGACCCGAGTGTTCAGAGGATAAAGAACTGGTAGGGAATTGAGGGGAGATAGAAAGCGTTGAAAAGTGCGCGTGGTTGAGGTAGCCAAGATCTGCAAGGGGCTGTTGTGCTATGAAGAACAATGAAATGGCTTATTGTAAGCTCATTCGAAGACTAATGGTACGGTCAAGTTTTTAGTAAATTTGACTTGGTTTAGGTGGAAAGTTATTCAACATTAAAGATTTTGGCAACAACTTTTCCTGCCCTTTCAAAATATCTATTTAAAGTGCAGAGTTATCAAAAACTTTTTTAATTGATTTTTCCCCCCCGACTGATAGCATAATCCGCCATAACTTACAAACGATAGAAGCTAAGACAGAGTTACTAGTGTTTCCAAATCCACATGGACTTTTCTATAACCCTCTTTTATTTTGTTTCTCTTCCCATATGCATATAAAAACATATGCAAAGCATTATTGATTGTTATTTTTCTTCTATACATTTCTGCACAACTAGTGGATATCTGCAATGTTTTTACAAACTTATCATTTACAATGCTTTTATTAACCTGTGAATCATAGAGATGGCTGCATTACAAAGTAATTATGTAATAGATTTCTGTGGGCCCAGTTATCATTCTAGAAGGACAAGCACTTTGGAACAACAATATACTCTATAGCATAAAAATTTTCTGCCCAGAAGTTGCTGTTTACCATAACAATCATTTTTCAAAGAATAAATAGGCCTTTCTTGTTTGAACACTTAAAGAAAAAATATCAAATTCCATTGATTGTCTTAATGTTATCTATGCACAGTTGTTTAACTCATGTTAGATTATTTGAAATCAATATCCACTGCTATCATAATTCCCCGATTTCTCTACAGGGTGTGGCATAGTATCTTTTTAAACTACATGCAGGATTTATATAAATTCATAGACATAGAATTCATTTTATACACTCCAGATCACTATATCTAATTAATACACCTTTCCATGCATATTATATCTATATCTTTATTTATTGAATATTTTGTAATTTTCCATGAAAAGAATAAAATTTTTGAAGATCAACATGTTTTTGCAATTTAATCATTCTTTTGTTTGCTTACATAACTTTCTTTCAAATTTAATTTTTATGATTTGTTTCTCCTTTTTGTAAACTCTTCCAAATAGATTACCATTCTTTAATAAACAATAGTTATAAGTGACTGTCAAAGAAATTTTCACTTGCTACTATTATGGCAAATTCTTATTTATAAGGTATAAAAAATCAATTTTTTTTGTTAAATGTTTATTTTTATAATAGAAAAAAAATCAAAACATTACAGAAAATAATGTTTAAAATTCCTCAACAAAAGTAAGTAAATGGAGCTCATAAAGGATTAGTCTTTATTTTTCCTATTCATATACAGGAAAGCCATATTCTTAATTTACTGGAACAAATTCAAGTAAAGTTTTTAAAACTCCTTATTTAGAAAAGAGTAATGATGAAACTGAAATCAATGTTATGGAAAGTAAAATATGAAAAACAAAACATATTTGCATATTAAAAGAATACAAACTTTTAAACATGAGCTTTAAAAAAATCATACTATAAAAAAATATTGGTAATTTAATATTTACTTTTCCAAACAATTTTTGTTTTACCATCTCGTAGCTTAACAAGGTTACTTAAATCACATACACATGATTTCATATTGTTAAAAAGGTAAATAACATTTAAAATTTACCATAAATATTATTGCATGAGAGTTCTACACTTTTAAATGTGGCAACCTATAACAAGCATACCAAAATATTACATGCTTACATAAATAGGCATTATTTGGCAAAGTTTATGAAAATCTATAAACTTAACACATATCTTTCATGATCAATGTGTCATCTGCTTTCTAAGAAATTATTCAATAATTTTATTATTATAAGGAGAGAGCATGATGGAAACATATTTACTCATATTCATATTTCCACCAATCAATTAATATATATATCTTAAATCTCATACACTTAAATATTGAATTCATACTTTTAAAACAGCCAATCATGACAAATTTTATTCTAATAGAGGAAAATTGTTTTATAAATCAAAACATAATTTCTTTGCACTAAAAGTATCCAAAATTGCATATCTATATTAAAATAACCATATGATGAAAGTACTGAAAGATAAATATGGGATTGCTACACAAATATACAGAAGCCATATTGGCGATAATTCTGGATCTCATTTTATAGCAAGAAATACCCATATGATGAAAGTACTAACAGATAAAAGGAGGATTGCTACACAAATATATATAAGCCATGCTGGCAATAATTCTGGATCACGTTTTGTAGCACTTATACAACGAATGACTGCTAACCAAAACATGACACCATAACTTGATATTTAGAGTATGCTGTACTAATATGAATTTTGATCAGTGATATATTTTGTATGTCTTAAACGGTATCTGTTTAATCCAAATCTCTTCTACAGTATAGCACAATTTTAAATATATTAATTATTAATTTTAGATACTATAATGGAATAATATTAAAATATTACATTAAATGTAATAATTTAAAAAATAACTGTCTGGCTGATAGTTTAAAAAAAATACATATTAAAGTTTACACAGCTAGATAATATATTATCAAACATTTATTGTATTTAAAAAGCATTTTCAATTTTTAAAATCTTTATTAAAAATAATATTTTTGGATTTAAAAAAATTAAACACAAAACAAGGAATTTATTTTGCAGTTTAAAATCTCTTTAATATAATATTAAATGTAAAAATTAATTGAAAGGAAAACTACAAAAAATCCAACAAAAACAAATAAGATGTTAATCATTATTATAAAAATCATGACAATATATCACACTTATTTGTTTTTTCCTAATATTTTCTTATTTTACGTAAAAAATAATTGTCATAATAAAAAAAACATTAGTTTTTGCTTCAATATATCTTTATAGACATCGATTACAATTAAAATTCAAATAATGACATTAGAAATCATGCAGTTTGACATATATACAATAAAGCAATCCAGAATCAATCAATGCTATCAGTTCCTAGAAGTTGATACACCAGAGAAGATGCCATTGTCAGAATTATAAAGTATATGGATAGGACACTTATAAAGTTCATTTGCAGAAGCAGTAAGTGGCATTGGTTGTTCAACAGCGTTCCCTAAAGCAAGTGCGTAACTCAAGTCTCTCTGTTGGTATTGAAATTCCTTCTCATCAACAAAATTGTTTGAAGTCATCTCCTCTAGTTTCTGAAGAAGTAGAGAGCAGTTTAAAGGTGAATTTTTAAAAAATTCCAAGAAATCGCCTGGTTCAAGTTTTAATATTCTAATCAATGCCAATGATTCTGCTAATGCAGCATAAACAGTATTCGTGAACATACTCACGAGAAGATTCAATTTCGATGCAGATCCAACCATAGAGCCTAGGTAATACACATCATTGGCAAAGGCCCGAAAGCAACTTTCACAATTATGAAACAATTGAAAGTCTCCAGCACAAATAACTGCTAAGGATTTAGCCTCGTCCTTCTGTTTTGTTTCAGTAATAGGTGATTCAAGATATATTCCATTTTTCTGTCTGATTGCTTCTGCAATTTCTTCACTAGTTACAGGATCAAGTGTGCTCATCTCGACATAACCTTTACCTCTGGTTCCCTCAAGACCGGCTAGAACACCATCATGTCCAAAAATAACCGATTTTACAGCATCTTGACCTGAAACGCAACAGAATATTATATCACATTTAGCAATAACACTAGCTACTGTGTAAGCACACTCTGCACCTAACTTAACTAATTCTGAACATTTACTGATTGTTCTATTCCATACAGTAACTTTGTGTCCAACTGCTAATAATGCTTTGACACATCTTTTCCCCATTTTTCCTAAACCTAAGAATCCTATCTTTTTATCTGTGCATGGTATACTTTTACCAGAGAAGTTACTCCACACTCCTTGAAAGTTTGCACCATTTAATTCTAAATTATAAATTTCCCTTGGTCTAGAACTCCGGATTCTATCCTTAAAATATTTTTTTCTGACTTTTTTCTGCATCTTTGCAAAGTACTGATTTTGTGAAGCCTTTTGAACGTTGGCAAAATATCGCTTCTTAGCATTCTCGTATTTAGATTGGCTTCGTTGCGATTTGCTATCTTTTCTTCCAGACATCGAAACAGATGGAGATTCGACAGACAACTCATTTCTAACTTTTTCCTTAACAAGTGGCCTGCTTTTCATTGGAGCATTTTTACTTTCAGTCATGATTTTATTAATTGCTGATTTAAAAGTGGTTGATTTTTTCTTATTAGAAGTAGACTGTAGCATTTCTTCTGAATGATGGACAATGTTTTCATCTAAAATCCAAGCATAATTTTCACTTCCAAAAAAGAAAACATAGTGTTGTGCTTTTTTAGATGGACTACTTTTAGTATTTGATGGAGGATTCACTATTTTGCCAGGCCAAAATGGATAATTCTTCATCTTTGCCCAAACCAGGTCACCAACTTCAAAATCGGCACCAACCATTTTCTGTCAGCTTTACGCAAGTATAAACTGAAATAAATCAAAATAATATAAGCAAACTATTTAAATTAATGTAGCAAAATAATTAAAATGCTCTTTAAAGAGGTAAATAATTCTAGAAAAATATTTTAGATGGAAATAAAATAGATTTTCTAAAATAAGAACTTTGCTCCTTTTACGATATATATTCCAAAATTTTCAATCAAATTTTAATATTAGTTATTCACATACATATAAAAATGAGTCTTTCCAGTTCAATACAATACAATTTTAAAATAAAATTTATTATACTATCAAAGATTTTCATGAAATTTGACACAGATGTATTATTCATATAAACTTGATAAAAGATTAAATATCATTAAAATACACCATCTTGATTTTGAATTCCAGAAATGTAAATTTTTGTCTAACAATTGTCAATAGAAAGTTTTTGAATTGTTGTAGGATCTCCCTCAACTTAGCATTTTTTAAGATCTTTCTTTTAGTATACAAGAAACTATTAGCTGAAGCACAAAATGTCAAAATCTTAAATTTTTTCAAATACATATTTTAAAACTTTGAAATTAATTCCATGAATAGTTTGTACTTTTGTAAATCATTGAGAAAAATCTAAATTTAGGATGATATAGAACCATGTCAGAATACATCATGCCTATCTGTGAAAGAAACTGGTGACTTTGGTATATTTTACAGAAAAATGAGCAATAAAGTAAAAATTACTTTTCTTTATTCATTTGGACCATTCACACAATTCTATTTATATGTGTAAAAAATGAAACAATCGATATCAGCAGAAGACATTCTGACAAAAGTTAACTTTATGAATCTTACCAGAAGAACTTACTTAAGTAATGCATGTTATACAAATATTGGCCTTTTTAAACTTCATCTGATAAATATATCCTAGTCTTTAATACAAAGTGTTTCTTTAGACACACCATTGTAATTTTACCTCATCATATTTATTTCTTTGGAAGTATAAAAATCAGTATTCTTGAGTTATTTTACAAAATATAGAATATTAATCTTTAGTTTTAACATTTTTGTTAACATTTAATCCATATTCATCAAAATTAACATATTGAGAGGTGATTTACAACAATACTAATTATTCATGGAATTTAAAAATGCAAACTTTAATAAAAAACATCAAATCAAACATTTTTATTCACAACTAGTTTTTTTTTTAATTAGCCTGTAATATTATATATTGCATTAAAAAAGATTATGAAAACTGCTTTAAAATGACACCGTTCTCCTCTTTAACTTAATTAGGTGGGTTCCAAGAGCAATTAAAAATTTTAAATGCATGGTTTTTGAGAACTTCAACCTCGATGAAATTCAAAAAATATAATTTTAACCAAACTGCATGATCTATTTCTATTGATCTACAAGTTTGCTAATTTCATTTTTTATGAATGATCTTGGTTTTTCTTGGTAAAAAAAGATCACAGGGTACTTTTGTACCTTTTCCTCAGACTTGAAAATTTTGCCACTTAAACTATTCTGCAAAGATGGGGGGGGGGGGAGAGGAGCTGGAAATTAAAAGACAAGACATTTGGGAGAATATGCTGGATGTTTTTTCGAATGGCTACACCAAGTCAAGCAAATTATTCAGAGCATTTGTGTGATATGATTGTTTCACTTTGTTGAAGTAGCTTAAAATGAAGAATTCAACGATGTCCTAATTTTAAAGCAACCCATTATTAACTTATACCTCAATCTTTGTGATTGGTTTTACATTTTTCACTTGCTTTTTTTATGTTCTTTTATGTTACACATTCTAATATAAAATCATCGTTTATTACCACAGAATCCAAAAATGTAAAAGATACTTTTATCCTTCAGGTGTAAGCAACACCAAACAAGCAAAGCATTGGCATTTTTCTATAAAGTATACTATGATATGTATTTCAAATGTTATGAAAATCCGACACCAATTTTCCAAATCTCCATAAATAGTGTGTAGAAAATCTGAGAAAGTGAGAACTAGAATGTGTTGGAAATGGTGTGGAACAACCTAACTTTTCAAAGAATCTTCATTCTACTCATCTGGAATGAGTAATATACCCTATATAAAGAAAAAGAAATTTTTTTGCTCTACTTTAAAAGAAGGGAAAAAAAAAAAAAAAAAAAAAAAACATGAATACAAATGATATTGCCATTATCCAAAAATCTACTGTATCTTCTTCTAAATAATCTACATGTTAAATACCATGATTTTTCTTCTCTTACAATATCAACTAAATTTTATGAACTGATTCTCGTAACACTATACTGAAATTTAAGATTCTAATATTAATTTTATACTAAATAAATGCTAAAAGCAGACTCTAAAAAAAAAAAAAAATTCACAAGAAACCATGACTGTGAATGAGAGCTAAAAAATGGCGATTAGTGCAAGTACCAAAAGCAAAAAACATGCATGCCACCAACTTTGATTTATTTAGTCATCAATAGCACTTCTTACCGACATATTATATATAACATAATACCAACAAATTATTGAAGAATACATATTTCCAATTGTACATAATTCCTTAAACAAACTCTTTAACTGGCTAAAGCAAATATTTTCAAACATTATTCATAATCATTTATTAAATATATATAAGTGAAAAAACCTTTAAATCATTCATACAACACGATTTTATTGATCAAATAAACTGTTAGGCATTTACAATTTTGTTTCATTAAATAGCAAGGACTTACATTTCTTAAATCCTCACTATTCTCCCATATTCATTTTTATTTAGAGAGAATTCAGTTTTTTGAGTTCATGCTGAAACAAGATTTCATTTCTCCATAACCCTATTCACACTAAAAATACTTTCATTATTTGCAATGCTGCGAGTGAAGATTCGATTAAAAAAAAGACAATTTTCAGCATAATTTGTAGATTTCTGCATATATAAATATATATTCATTGTTTTATAGCTAGTTTCCATAGTTTTTCATTATAGATCCATAATTCTATAATTTTCAACTAATTTCTGAAGCCGAAATTTCCCAGCAGTTGGATGTTCACATTAGTTGCTTTTTTTTTATACTCACTCTTTTAAAATTCTTAGAGAACTAGAAGAAACTTCCCATGTTTACCAAATTATAAAGCAATGTTTAATATTTTAATATGAAAAAGGAATTAATTTTTTGCACTTGTATTATTTACCATTTTAGTTTTCAAATAATCAGTAACTTGCTCATTATAACAATATAAACTATAAATATATTTTTTTCAACTAAATAAGAACAGAATTGATTAAATAAAAATACAGCTAATAGATAAAATATCATAATAAAAGCATTTATATTCATTACCTATACCAAGACAAAAAATATAAATGAAACAAAATAAGAATTTTAAACTAAATTAAATTCAAAGCAATAATTCCAAAATCTTAACACTTTCAAAGCTATCAACGAGATATCTCATTTATTAGATACTTCCAGTTACAGGTTTCTGTGGGCTAAATTTTGGCTCTCATGCCAGTTTATATAGGTTGAACTTTCTAATACATATCTGAAAAATACCTTTGCTTTTTTTTTTTTTTGTATAATTGATATTTGTCTTTTCATGGAGTTTTTATCTAATTCATCTTTTCTGATGAATGTGTTAAGTGGAGGAGATCATATACAGGGTTCAACTCAAATTTGGAAAACAATTTCTTGTGTTTTCCCTGTATGTATATACAATTTAAAAGAAAATACACGAACAGCACTCTTATGCTAGTTATACTGGAATAAGAATATGCCATAGTTTTAACAAGTGGGAAAAACAAGGTTCTCTTTAAGATTCTCAAACATAAAACAGTTATATACCTTTAAAATATTGAAATCCAATATTTTGTGGAAATTCCATTAGTTGATTCACAGCAGTATCTTACAATAACATTCATTTGCTATTTTTGTGAAGCGAGGTTTAAAGCTTTGCCAAAGCATGTTACAAATTTTTTTATAGATTTCTTTCAAGACTTGGGAAAATGCAGCTAATCCATGACAAATAATATATGAAATTTTTGTACAACCTACACTTTTTTGGCTATTTCGCATGTGAAATAGCCATTCACATTCACTATCAGTAAACATACATGAAAATATTTCTAACAGATCAGTGAATGTATTCACCCTTTCAGGGCTGGTGGTTGCAAAAAAAGACACCAATTTTAAAAATTTCAGTGAAAAAAAACTATTAGTTTTAAAAGTAAACAATGTTGGAAAGTGTGATTGGTTTCTTTTCTAATGATCAGATGGCAGCCAGAGCAATTTTATATTGTTTATTTTTTTTGTATTAATTTTATGTTAATAATAATTCAATTTTTCTGTCCGAAATGTGGGAATTTTTTTAAGTTCTTAAGAATTGAAAGCTTATCAAAATCAGTCACCCGCTTTCTTACAATATCCATGAGGTTTTAAATCCTAATTCTTTTGAAGCTTCTAATTAATTTAAGAACAAACCAAAGTGGTTTCTTTCTGAGTAGTCTCATTTGGAGACATCGGCCCTTTAGGATATCTGTTTCTTCGTTTGCTTATCTTCTGTTTTGACACCTCTTGTATCCATGGGAAAGCTATAACTTCATATTTTTCAGAGAAGGATGCAATGCAGATTTTGTGTTCGCAATGGGGGGGGGGGAGTTATTTTATTCCAAGAAAAACTACCCAGATCTGAAACCAGAAAACCTTTTACTTTTGCCTTTCATTCCAGACAGTTTCTTATTTTTAAAGCTCATGCTCTGCTCAATTTTTTTCTGTAAGTTTCTAGCTTTATATAGCCTTAATTTTTTCTTAAAATGTTTTCTCAATTAATACTATTGCATATTGCCATCAGCAATGTTACATTGCATTTGTAAAATGGAAAGATCAGAGGTGCACCCAAGTCTTTTCTACAATGGAAAAATTCAATAAATGAATGAATGTAAATTTCAAAGAAAAAAAAAAAGATGGGCCAAGAATAGAAGTTTCTTGCTCAGTCTGTTGTAGATTATAATAAAAATATGAGGTTTGTAGATCTTTTTGATCATCTTAAAAGTAAAACCAAATAGATTGCAAAAGACAGAAATGGTGGCACAAGGTTTTTTTTCTTATTGTTTTTGGATGTATGTAAATGCATAGATCATTTATTTTACATACACAGCTGCCAAATTCCAGTAAAAGCCCAGAATTGAAAACACCAATGGAGTTTAGAATACAATTAATTTTAGATTTAATGTTGATGGGGGAAGAAAAGTCATTAAGAAAAGAAAAAAAAAAAAAAGATACATTAAAAAAATGTTTATCACATGCCCATCAAATGTCCTCATTAAAGATGTGCTTTTTGCAGATCAAAAGGAAAAAAAAAAAAAAAGTGCAAGAAATCCAAACATTGTGCCATTGCATGTTAGATAAAAAGACACTATATAATTAAATAATCAGAAAGATGAAGCACCACATGTTTCTGGTAATATAAAGTAATCCCACTCATATGAAGAAAGCTAATTAGATTGATTGCATAAAATCTCAAAATAATGTCATCTTAATTTGAATGATTTCAGCTATTGATATCATACATTAGAGATAAGCAAACATTTACCATTACACAATTATAAATTATGATTCATAGTTTATTTGTATCAATATTTTAATAAACAACCGTAAAACAAGAAATTTAATAACTTTAATGCTAAAAATCATTGAATATGTATACACTAAAAAATAACTTTAGTTAAAGTAACATTAAAAAAAAGACAAAGTAAACCATTATACAATAATTAATGCCAAATCTTTCAAAATGCATATGCCTAAGCAACAAAGAATTATGTGATTTATTACAGAACTAAACTATATTGTTGCATTTTAAATTGAATTATCCACCAAATTCAAAAAATTTTCATTAAAAAAATCAAAATGTTATGACCCAGTAAATATAAAAGATACAATTTCTCAAAATGGTTTCTAAAATTTTTGCAAAGAAAGGTATGTGGTTATGAAGTCAGCACTCAGAGAAACTTAAAATTTACATAAATTGAAAAATGTCGTAAAATAAGTGCACCTATGCATTAATTACCAAAGACATAATGCTTATTGCAACCAGTTATTAATCACCAAAGATGTCATGTTAGTCTACTGAGTTAAAATAAATTATGGAGATTGAATATTTAAAATTTAAAGTGAAGTATAATATGCATTGTATATCACAATATGGGACTTTTTGTATTGTACATGCTGAAGAAAGTTTAATAAAGTTTTTTAATTCCATTCATTATAATTATACACAAGTCTCAGTGAATATTCATTACATTGTTGTGTTCGTGCGTCAACAAAAATAAAATGCAGACAAACTTACTATAAAATTAAATCTTATTACATTATAGATAATATTATCAAATTTACATCAACTTATTTTCATTCAAAATTCTAGTATCGTTTTTAAGCAACAACATAACAGTTCCAAAAAATATCACTGTTGCCAATCTGAATTTCACAACTATTGACAAAATAAAATTTATAATTATTTAAATAATCATTTGCTACTTTTAAATAAAATATTTACTATTTATGTCGCAACATATACTCCCCTACCAGTAACGAATGTTACGTCAGAAAGTAGGAAGTAAATATTTTAGTAGTAGTATACAGAAGGAAATAAGTAAAACTTTAAATGTTGAATCTCAATGGCGTCTTAATGATTCTACCAGTTCAAGATTGTCTTAAGGCTGGTTTAAGATCAGGTTGAGACACAGTTTCCTTGGTTTGAATCTTAGCTGGTTGTGGCGCAGGCGTAATCTTCACACAAGTTGGAGTTGTAAGCTGCTCTTCAGGATTTTCTTGTGGTAGTAGATACGCTGGCTTTAATCTGTCTATAGTTACATTCACTTCTTTATTCTTTATCCTCAGAGTAAAATATTTTGGTGTACGGCTGATAACAAAATATGGACCTTCATAAGGGGGTTCCAGTGGCTTTCGTACTCTATCAATGCGAAGGAAACCGTGAGAAGTAGATTCTAAATCTTTGTGCACAAATATTTTTGGATGACTTTTTCGTTGAGTTTCTTTTGGTCTCATCAATTCCATAACATTTTGTAAATCATTTATAAATGTTCCTGGTGACATATGCGGTATATTTGCATCAAAGAATTCTCCAGGAAGTTTGATATTCTCTCCATACACCATTTCTGCTATTGTATAATTAGTATCGTCGTGGATCGCCGTTCGTAAACCCAAAAGTACTGTTAGTAACGTTTCACTCCAAGATACATTATTGCGGGCTTTTAAAGCAGCCTTTATAGATCTATGTAGTCTTTCTACCTTTCCGTTACACTGCGGGTGATAGGCTGTAGTATGTGAAAGCTTAATGCCACAGATTCTTGACAGATTTTGAAATATCTCGGATGAAAATTGGGTTCCACGATCAGTAATAAGCTTCCAAGGTACTCCAAATCTTGCTATCCAGTTGTTATAAAAAGCTTTTGATATTGTTTCTGCAGAGATGTTTTCCAGCGGAATAGCTTCCATCCAATTCGTGTATCTATCTATACATGTTAGACAGTAGGTGTTGCCATTTGAAGGTGGTAGTGGACCTACAATATCGATATGTATTTCTCGAAATCTTCCTGATGGTTTTTGAAATTCACCCAATTCTGATTTTGTATGGCGGGCTATTTTAGACTTTTGGCATGGAATACATGACTTCGCCCACTGCTGGACATCTTTCTTAATATTTGGCCATATAAATTTTGAAGAAATTAATTTTACTCTTGATTTAATTCCCGGATGGGACAATCCGTGAAATTGATGAAATATTTTCATGCGAAAATGTTTAGGTATATAAGGTCTAATATGCTGTGTTGAAGTATCGCACCATAAATATTTTCCAGATGGAAGCAGATATTTTCTAAATGACAAACTTGTAGATTTTTGACAGGTTCGAAATTCATCATCTTGTTCTTGTTCTTTAGCAATTAGTTCATAATCTATTAAGGCAATTTCCTCAATTCTTGATAACGTATCTGCCACCACGTTGCTCCTGTAATGTATTTAATTTCTGTTGTGAATTCTGAAATATATTGAAGTTGTCTAATTTGGCGTGGAGATGCTTTATCGGATTTTTGCAAAAATGCGTAAATTAATGGCTTGTGGTCAGTATACACTGTGAATTTTCTTCCTTCTAGAATATGTTTGAAATATTTAATGGATAAATAAATTCCGAGAAGTTCCCGATCGTATGCACTGTAATTTTGTTGTGCGTGGTTAAGCTTCTTGGAAAAAAAATCCAATTGGTTTCCATCTACCATTTTCAAGTTGTTGTAGGACTGCACCCACTGCTGTATTTGAAGCATCTGTGCACAATGAAAGAGGTAATTCTGGATTTGGGTGAGATAGCACAGCAACATTTGCCAAATCTTTTTTACATTTTTCAAACTGCTCCATGGCTTCCTTGTTCCAAGTTATTTTCCGATTATCTTTTTTCTTTGCTCCTTTTAAGTATTCGTGTAAAATGGCTTGAGTACTAGCGGCGTTCTTCAAAAAACGACGGTAGAAATTAACCATTCCAAGGAAAGTTCGTAGTTGATGAACAGTTTCAGGCAGTTTAATATTGAGAATTGCTTTAACTTTTTCAGGAAGAGGTTTTGATCCTTCACTTGTAATTAAAAAACCTAAAAATTCCAGTTCCTTAACTCCAAAAATAGATTTAGAAATATTAAGTCTCAATCCATATTTTTGCAATCTGTCAAAAACTAATTTTAAGTGTTTTACTTGTTCTTCTTCTGTAGTTGACGCAATTAAAACATCATCCAAATATGGGAACACAAAATTTAGTCCTCTAAATACTTCATTGATAAATCTTTGAAAGGTGGAAGGAGCGTTACGCAAGCCACAACTCATTACATTAAATTCATACAAGCCGAAGGGTGTTATTATAGCAGTTTTTTTCTTATCAGCTTCATTAATAGGAATTTGGAAATATGCTTTATGCAAATCAATTTTAGAAAATATTCGAGTATTCTTTAAAATATGGTTGAAATCTTCCAATCGTGGAATAGGATAACGATCTGGTATGGTTTGAGCTTTCAAACGTCGGTAATCTCCACATGGTCGGAAGGAACCATCTTTCTTAGGCACCATGTGAAGAGGGCTGGACCATTGCGATTTAGATGGTCAAATAATATCATTTTCTAACATGTATTGAAATTCCTGTTTTGCTATATGCAATCGCTTGGAATCCAGTTGTCTAGCTTTGGAATAAGTAGGCTGTCCTTTTGTTGTGATAAAATGCTCAACATCATGTTCAAATTTAGATACTGTTAAATTAGGTTTAGTTAAATTTGGGTATTGTTGTAACAAATTAGCATATTTAGAAGTTTTATCCAAAGTACTAATAACATCATCAACAGATACTATTGTTACGTGGTGTCGAACGGACAGATTAGTTATTCCATCAATAAGTTGTTTGTTATGAATATCTATTAAAAACTTAAATTTATTCAAAAAGTCAGCTCCTATTATTGCTTTATCAACTTTAGCTAATATAAAAGGAAATTTAAATTCTCTTCTAAGTCCTAAATTTAAGTTCAAAATTTTAATTCCATAAGTAGGAATTTCTGTTCCATTCGCTGCATATAATTTAAAATCATCTATTGTTTTATTTCTTGCAGTTGCAGGAATAAGACTTACATCAGCTCCTGAATCCACTAAGAACAGCAGTCCTGTGTTTTTGTCCTTTACAAATAAACGAAACTTGCGGCTTTCATTAATATCAGCAACAGCGGTAGCCGCTAATCCTGTTGCATCCTGGAGTTTCCCGCCTTTTCGCTCCAAGCACATGGCGAGCAACATTTATCAGGTCGGCAACGATCACCAAATTTAAAATGATAAAAACAATATTTACCTTTCTGGTTAAATCGCTTAGTTGAACGACTGCGACTTCGAGATATATTCCGGTGATGATTTATAAATTTGGATCTAGAACGGTCATTTATTTGCATCGAATCAATTTTTTGTTCTAAAGCAGCTATTCTTGCAAATAAAACATCAGTATAGTTAACATTTGGCGAAACAGCACAAACTTCCTTTTCCGATTTCATCTCATGAATTTTATCAGCCATCGTAGCCAGTTTGTCTAAACTTTCTTCACTTACAAGAAGAATATTTCGAATAAAATCAGGCATTTTATCCAGCCATAAAGATTTTAACACTTTTTCTGAAAAATCGTCCGCTTCTAAATTTTTCATCTTCTGCAAAAGCTGACTTGGCTTGTTATCGCCAAGGTCTATTCCAGCAACTATGCGTTGAATTCTCTTGTTTTCACTTTCCTTGAACATATTTAAAAGTCTTTCTTTCGCCAGGGCATATTTATTAGGCTTAGTGTCCTTAATAATATCCCATATATGCTCAACATATTTCGGTTCAAGCTGCGAAACCAAATAGTTAAATTTAGTTTCTTCAGTAGAAATTTTATTTATTTCAAACTGAGCTTCAACTTGATAAAACCAAATGTCTGGTTTTTCGCGCCAAAATGGTGGAATTTTTATGCTTACTTTATTCGCTTCGGCATCCATAACAGTAGTTGCTTCAATCGTAGAATGCCCGTTATCCGTTATCATCGTAAAACCAGGGTCACCAATTGTTGTGTTCGTGCGTCAACAAAAATAAAATGCAGACAAACTTACTATAAAATTAAATCTTATTACATTATAGATAATATTATCAAATTTACATCAACTTATTTTCATTCAAAATTCTAGTATCGTTTTTAAGCAACAACATAACAGTTCCAAAAAATATCACTGTTGCCAATCTGAATTTCACAACTATTGACAAAATAAAATTTATAATTATTTAAATAATCGTTTGCTACTTTTAAATAAAATATTTACTATTTATATCGCAACAACATGTATAATTTTTAAAATTCATAAAAATATGCACCAATCTATATGGAATGCATGGATGAAGCAAAGCAACGGCCAGATTTTTTTCAGTAATTGGCATTTTGGTCATCAGTATTTGAAAAGTTGGTTAAATATATTTCATTCTGCTTGTCAACAACATTTGGTTAAATATGAATACAGAATTTAAAAAAAAAAGACACAGAGAGAGAAATTTTATTCCTAAAGATAGTATTTTATGATCAGTATAAATAAGATCACATAATCAATGTAATCAGACAGCAAACAATACTAAAGATAAAAATGAAATGAAAAACAACTGCAGGAAAACTCATAAGATTAAAGAAGAAATAAATGCTGATTGATTAAATAAGTAGAGAAATCTTTTCAATACATTGATGTAATTTTTGACTATTACATTTTAGTCTAAAAATAATAAAAACAATAAAGAGACACATATTCAAAATTAGTTACAGACATAATGAATATAGAAATCAAGGAACTAAAAAAAAAGTTACTTTAGAGAAGTAATTGATACCCTTAATGACAGTCTTAAAAGACATCTTAATGGAAAATACTTATTTAATCCTTTTATATTAGAAAACAAAAATTGCAATGATACTACCTTCCTCATGTTCTTAAAAATTGTACAGGTACATATCAGTTTCTATCAGTATTCAAATGGCCTTATTTATAGTGACATTTGGCTGACTGCCACCCTTCAAATCGACTATCCAGTCATTAGTAGCATTTCTTATCTACATCTCGCATATAATGTATATCAACAAATTATTGAATAGATATTTGTAGAGAATTTTTATTAATTTAATTTCAAGTTAGTTAATTAAATAAGTTATTTGTTTAATTTTAAAACAATTTGCAATAATCATAAATTAATTTTAAAACATATATTTTCAAACATTATTTAAAATTATTTAACAGTCATTTATAATAAACTATTTACATAAGTGAACTAATTTTTTTTTTAAATCGCACAATATAATTTTGTTTCATTGATTAGTAATCACTATTACTTTCCTTTTTTAAGTCATCATTGCTCAGTTTAATATTATAACCAATTTTTATATTCATTATTATTATGAGGAGCAACTCCAGTGTTTTTCTATTAATGCTGGAACAGGATTTCCACACCCTCCTCCCTCCACAACCATGCTAAAAAATTCCCTTCACTTCTTACATTGCTGTGAGAAAAAATTCAGGTAAAATGTCTTTTCGGCAAGTTTTGTAGCTTTTCACCATATATCTGTAATTTCATAGTTCTCACCTAATTTCCGTAATAGGTATAGAAATTATGTCGTTATTGGAGGATATTAATTATTTTCATAATAATTAGAATACTTTCTAATTCCAATAAATTTATTCAAGATCTCCAAATTGGATCTTTTTGTTTCAAAGATAGATCTTCCTTTCAAAAAATGTTTTCATTTTCAGAAAAGAGAATTAATAATTAATTAAATCAGAAAAATCAATATAGAATCTCATTCAGAATTTCTTTTTAAAAGAAAAAGAATGTTCACATATTGAATTAAAATCACATATATTTTTGTTAATATTTCAAAAGTAACATTTAAATTACAACCCCATCTTCAACTTAGCATCATTACATCATCTTTATATACAGATCTTGTAAAAGTTAATTTAGTACACTGTAATTGATTTTTTAAAAATAAATTCATGTGAAGCGACTGACCACAACTGACAAATGTTTGTATTTTTAATATTGCTCTTTTTTAAAAGAATAGTGATAAACTTATCATTTATGTTGTAAACAAATAAGTTTAATTGAAAGTTTTGCAAAGTAAAGCTTTAGACTAAAAGTTATTTGGAAAAAAATCCATTCAGTAAATTATTTGTATCTGGATTGAACACTTGGTATTTACTATCATTCATGATTTTTTAAAATTTTACTGAATACTTTTCAAGCATTTTCTACTGCTGATCACCTAATACTTTCTTAACTACTTGGTTGTGCAAAAAATAATAGACTATGCTGAAATAAAATCAAACAATTTTCAATAAAAAAAATTAATCAAAATATTGTTATTATACCTGACAATATGAGTACATTTGTAAATTTATCACAATGAAAATGACAATATTCAAAACTAGAATCAACATTTTTTTTTTGTTTTTTGCCCCCGCGCAAAGTGAAATGCTTATCAAATCCCTGATAGAAAGATAATAAAAGCTCCCAAGAAAAAAATATGACATTTCATATTGACAAGATAACCATAGCACTAATAATTCAGAGATTTTTCAGAGTAATTGCTGAAACATACTTTGCACCATAGTATCAATATTGAAACATACGTTTCCTCATAGTATCAATCTTTGATAACATGCATGATATGTGGAAAAACGATTCTTCCAAAGCATAACATTAAAAGTCAGACAAATCTAATTGATAAAGGAATAAAAAAATATATGGAAATATAGTGACAAAGGTAATATTCAGATTAGAAAGGGCTATTGCACAAGCCAAGTTCCAGGAACTTCTCTTTCCACCACTAAAATTTGTTGTTTTTTCATGAATTTAACTTATTATTTTCATAAACCTTTAAGTAGCAAATTTTGAAATAAACTAAAATAACAGAAGACTTCAAAGCAGGTTAACATCAAGAGTTGGTTTCCATAATTGGAATTTAAAAAAACTTAAAATTTTCAATGTAATTGCAAACAAAATGAATTTTAAAAAATTACAATTTTTTAAACTCATTTTAACTATTTTAATATAAAGTTTTGTATAGCCTATTTACTTATTTTGAACATTATTGAGGATGCTTAGGGTAAAAATATAATGAACAATTTTTATTGTTATTATTTTTGTTAAGAGACATTTTTGGAATTACTGGAAGGACAGCTTCACATTTTCGTCATCAATAAACAATTTTGATATATTCTACATACCAAATTCACATTGATAAAAACTTTTTCTGTTGCTTACACGTCTTAAAATTATTTTTTATAGCCAATCTGTAACCTGACCATTTCCTTTCGTAATTAATTAAATAATCAGCAATAAGAGCAAATTTTTTTTAAAATTTTTGCTTTACATTTACTATGAGATATCATAAAGCAAGTATACTTCATCTTCATTACTCACTATATCAAAATAATATTATCTTAGTCTTATACTGTACCTTATTCTTCCATTAAGCATTTATTATATTTATATATTATTCACCAATAAAAATATGTATTATTCTATAAACATGACATATAAATCATACTTGCAGGAAAAGTCTAATTTATATACAAAATCATGATTAAATTTATCAATGCTTCTATAATATACAATTAGCAAGTCTTTTCTAAACAGAAAAGATAAGATTACAAGCTATGAAATCCGCTTCAATTTTTAAGAATTATCCTTTGATAAATAAATCTGAAATAAAGTTTAAGAGAAAAAATACTAAATGTTTTTTTTTCATACACAACTTTATATCTTTAATAGAGCTAAGATTTATAATTAAATATTAACAAAATACAATAACTTTAGAAAAGATAAAAATATATATACATAAGACTCAACACAAAATTTAGTATAATTAAACAAATTCCAAGCAACTTTCACTAAAAAGGTATATGCGTAATAGAAAGACAGAAAATATGATTAATATTTTTCTACAGACAGACTGCTTCTGTTTTGATGAAGTAAGAGATGCAAAGAATTACAACTAAGGAAAACATTTTTCATTCTTAGTGACTTATTACATATAAATGGGATATTAAAGAAAAACAATTGTGAAAAATTATTAAACAAAAATATACATTACTATAACCCACCGAAAATCGGAAGACGCTGTACCTCTCGAAACGCGCACAACTAACGGAAAAGTCAGTTTTAAAATGATGCTTCGAACTGAAAAGATTAACGCCTGAAGACAGCTAATATCCCTGATTCACAGTTACATGCAGCAAGATACTCTAGAACTCGTTCACTCAAGATTCTTCCACTCATTGCTTTGTACGTAGTACTATGCAATTCGGAAAAATAATATATCATCAGGGCCGAATTATCTAATAGACAACCACTTAAGCTCCCACCTGCATCAACAGATAGCATCGAAATCGCGATATATATTTTTTTGCAATATTTTCTGATGATATTAATTTTATACTTTCATCTAATTTATAAAAGCTATGCACTCGAATTAATTCATCGTGTCGAATTAATCAATTGCACTCGATTAAATCGAAATAAAATATTGATTAAAAAAAATAAAATATTGATTAAAAAAATAAAATATTGCTCTTATACTCTTAATTAATAATCTTTTATGAATTTTAAATTACGTTGTTTAAAAAGTGAAAATATATATTGTTTTATATATTTTAAAATTTCCGATTATCTATTTAAATAATATTTAGATTGCTCTCAAAAGTTATTGTAATTTTTTCTACTTTGTTTAAAACTGTGTTATATTTGAATCTTGAAATCTTTTGTATGAAAAAAAACTCTTTCTCTTGAAGGGACCTCATAATTAAATGTCAAATAACCATAAAATTTCTTAGATTATCAAAATTTGATATATAAAACTACTTATAGACCAATAAAAAATATCTGGTGTTGGAAGTTAACAATCGGAAAAGACTCCCACATCACCCCATGGTTTGCATTGCGTTGATCTGGGCTTGCGTGCGATGATATCGAATCTCTGCTTATTCTGCATTAGGAAAATTATCTTAGAAAATAGTATATTAATCATGATTTTTTTTTCTTCTTGAATGTTTTATTGTCAAATAATAATAATAATGAATAACAAGTTCAAGGATGAATAATTTTCAATAAATGCACTGGAATTTCTCGAACTGTTGAAAATAAAGTATGAATTTACTATCATGAATGCAATGTAATTAAGTACAATAATTCAAAACTCCAATAAAAATATATAGCACTATGATGTAGATAATTTGTCAGTTATTTGCCTAACTTATAAATAAAAAATAAAAATATGCAAAAAGTATCGAAAATACGAGTTTTTAAAATAATGATTAGAAGTTTATTAAAAAAGAATGGGCAGCAGAAAATTTTTCGATTGTGTTTTGAATTAACGAAATTGATAATGCAGCGATATATTTATATAGAATAAATAAAAATTCTCTAGTATATCATACAGTATTTTTTGATCCAAGTATATTATCAATAATGTATGATATTAAACAATATGTGCAATATTGTGTAATATTGTTGAATATTAAGAGATATACTATTATATGACTTAATATTGTATAATATTGTGAAAGAGGATGCGCTACCTGAGTTATGTTGTACGCTAGAAAGCTAGACGCAAGTCCTGATGAATTAAACCCAAATATTTTTTGGTTAATACTTAGATTTATTTCTTGGTTTCATAGAAAAGGACAATCTAGACAAAATACTAAAGTGATTGGATTAAGAGAATTTATTAAAATAAAAACAAAATATAGAGAAACCACTATGCTGATTAATTAGTTCTAAGATTTATATTGACTGGGAGGCTAATCCGAAGTAAGAATTCAAAAATAAATCATTAATATCCTTTTTTGTTACTTTCGTTAAGAAACTTTATATTTTTATAGCATTAATAACGAACATGTTAGCTTTGAATGTATTAAACATGCTGATTAATAGAAAAGGAGATACTTAAAAATATTTAAGTTGTGTTATTTTTGTTTTAAAAAGCATTGGGCAGTATTTTGTAGAACAAAAATCGAAGCTTATAAAGTTTTTAAAAGAAAATACGAAGTTAGTATAAAATGGTTCTGTTATTAATTTTTTTGTTCATTAAGAGCAAACAAGAAACAACGAATCCTATAACTAAGCTGAGCACGAATGAAAGGAAAAACTATCTTATCTGCTGCATAACTGAATAAAAAAAATCCATATTGTTGCAAAATTGTCATGTTATTGCTCAAAATAAAAATAAATCAAAGATTCCTGATGTTTTAATAGATTCAGGTTTGAAATTCAGCTGCTGTACAAAAGAATTTGTTTAAAAAATTTAAATTTCCTCATAAAAAGAATAGGGGAATTAAAAATCTGTTAGTTCCGAAATAACTGCGAAGAAAAAGAATTCTCAGTTAGTTCCAATAAAAAAAAACTCCAAAATTAGAATCAATTCAATGAATATAATGAATAAAATATCGCATGCTTTTAGTTTAATGCCAGTTCAAATATCACTTCATTCGTAGCAGAATTTAATAAAAGAAAACCTAACACTAGATTTTTTAAATGAAAACATAATAAATAACGTAATAAGGATGATTACTTTTGGAATATTCAATCAGGTCATATAACAAAAAATATCCGAGGAATAGATTTCAGTTCAGATAATATTTGAAGAAATGCTCTGTGGAACATCCTCCACAGGGAAATGAACATCCTCCAATTAAAACATATTGATTATTAATTCATGCTGCACTTCCATTAACGAAGTAAATGAATCAACCATCTTGTTAGATATTGTTACGACATTTTCTCTGCCGGGGTTCGTTTGGATAGTGGAAGTTATATGGTGTGGAGAACGCTCAATAATCAGACGGCAATGGAGAAAGAAATAACGACGTTTATTTACACGAAGACACACAGGACAGCACAAAAGCGACAACTATATACAGCACAGAAGACGATTATCTTCACCCGAGACGTGTAGCATACACAGCAGCATACAACCAGAATCTACTGCAGACAGTAGCGCACAGCTCAGTTCAGCACTAGCTTGCCTCAGTCGCTTCCGACTCCTCCGTCTTCTACTTCTCCGACTCTGGCTCGGATTACTGACTTCGTCGACTCGACTCCGCTGCTCTCGAACTCGGACTACTCCGTCGTCTCGACTCCGCTGCTCTCGAACTCGGACTACTCCGTCGTCTTCCTTGGCAGCGGCGGTCGCTTCCTTTTATAGGTCTCAGGAGGTGGGGCTAGAAGCCTCTCAACCAATCAGGAACGTTCGAGGCGTATATCGGTTCCTACTGGACGGATCGGGAAAATTCTCGAAGTTTCGGGTATTATCTATTTTGGTGCCAAAGTCGTCGCCAAATGGTCGCCAAGTTTGTCGCCAAGCTCTGGGACCCTCGACGCACTAGTCCCATTCAGATGACTGTAAAACCTTCTTTCCAATGATGGAACAAACTATGCTGGGAAGCCGAATTGCAGGTTTGTAACAATATTTAGTGTTTCTACCATTTAGAGGAATCCTTTATGAAAGACGGCGAATTATTATTGTGAGTGGATATAGAAGTCATTGAATTGTTTAGTAAAAACTTGTGGTTTGAAAATGGAAATTATAATTAAACTAAAAAATAACTAAATAA
>JAPMOR010014372.1:466738-483198 GCA_026543865.1 Argiope aurantia
TTCTTTTCGGATCTCTCTGAGTCCAAAAAGCATATTTTAGAATTATCTGTCTGACAAGCAATCTGTCTATTTGTCGGAGAACATGGTAACAATAACTTCACAGAAAATCTGTCTTCTAGCTGTTTGAGTACAAATAGACTCGATGATTATAAAAACACAAAGAAACCTATAAAAAAATTGGTACATATGTTAGCATTTATAATATAGATTAATATCAAATTTTGAACCAAATTTGTTGAGTGGTTGGCCGCCTACCAGTCCGTACTTTCGCATGCACGTAAACATGATAGTTCAGAAATGCATTGACTTAAATCAATAAAATTTTTCATGTTGACTGGCGATTACAATTATAGCGCAGTCTTAAATTTCAGTATCAATTGGTCTGCAAAAAGGGACCCAAACACATAGTCTTAAGTCTAAATGCTAGATTCATACCAACGATCTGCATTTTGTAACCATCGTTCACCAGAAAAAATTTCAGTGTCTTTTGAAAATTTTTATATATTGTACAATGTTAGTGATACGATATTCATTATTCCTCAGGACTAATAATATTGTTTAATATTTCCCAAAATACTAAACAAAATACAAAAAATTTGCATTATTGCGATGCTACTGTGGTTCTGGGTACATTTTAAAATTTGAATAGAATATGCATTATTCATCTCAGTATTTGAGATTTGGACTAAATGATTTCCCACACACCATTTTTGCTTGCTTGTAACATTCGGCGAATGCATAAGAAAAATCAAACGTAAAATAGAAATTCGTAATAAATATTGCTGCCATTCTGTTGCAATGCAGAGAAAGAATGCAATGTAATTTCTGATATTTTGAATCGATATTTTCTTTTGTTTGTTTTCTAAATTTCAAGAACTTATTTCATCATTAAATTTAATAAAATATTTTTATCTATTCTTATATTAAATTAATATGGATTCGGAAGCAATTATAATAGTTTTTCAGTAGCATACACATTAAAACATTAAGAATGGATGACGTTTTCTTATACAGAGCTTTTTCTTATTGTATTACATAATCATTATAAATACTTAAGACCCACAATTGACGCAATAAATACCGAAAGAATGAATTCAAAACTAATTCAACAGTCAATTTTGTTTACGACGATATTAAATAATATAAATAGGTAGATTCTAGATCCAGAATATGCATTCAATCTGATGCTTAGAAATACAAAATATATGTTCTGTATCCGAACAAATTCTTCGAAATGAAATTTTTAAAAAATTATGAATTTTTTTTAATGGAATGGTCTTCAAAGGCCCATTAAAAATATAGAAAAAAAAATTGCATTTCCTCAGCACAAGGATTACAAAATCAAAAATGATTTGTTTAATACTAAAACTAGTTTTGGAATTACTAATAACTATAAAGCTAAAATGAATTTATACCTTTCTGTGGTGAATTATGCTAAAAAAATCGAAAAATATTTGAAAATTTTTTTAGATCCCTGAAATCTATAAATACGAGAGTGTAAAAAAAAATAAATTATCAATAATTTTCATCTTAGTTATTTTATTGGATATTTAATGTTTTTCATGTATTCAATTTTTAATAAATGACATTTATACTAATAAATTACCAAAATTCTTTGACCGATTAAATCAAGCTATCACGGAAGAAATATGTTATTTCGTCTTTTCCTTGTTTGAAATCCCTGTGTCATACGTTTAGATAGATATAAATAATTCTGTTGTTAGATATTTCGCCATTTAATACTATATAATTTTATTTTGAGTTCAGGGGAAAATATTTGCACACATGTTTATAAAATGTATGTTTTTATGCATCGGATTTAGAAGAACATAAAAAATATTTTTGTTCGCTATGTATATAGCATTCTTACACAAATTTCCTTATAGAATTCAAGTTTAATGATTGGATCAAATTATTTGCATTTAAAGCAATAACTGTTAAGAATTTATTGGTAGGACATTATATAGGTAAAGTAATAGTGTTACTTTATCTATATAATGTCTAATCTAAGAATGTCTTTCTATACAATATTGTTTTAAAGATTTTTACACTCACTGACTGAAAAAAATTCAAAATAATATTGATTATCACTTTTTGTACTTCTTAATAATTTGTTCCAGCGCAGAATTACTCAAGATTTTGGGAAATCATAAATATCTAAAATTGGGCTATGGATATATTTGTCATTGAAAAACATTTATTTTTCTTTCTCTTGTGCATGGAATTTTTCGCAAGGAATTATTACGATACAATTTTATCATTAGCGTGGGCGTTCGAAGGCTTTTTAGGTTGATTTCCATCATCAGGTATCATTAATTGTAATTAGGGATGACGAATATTTTACGAGCGGTTATTACATAAGCAATATCAAAAAATCATAAATACCAGTGATCAATACTTTTCAAAGAGAAGTGTGATTCAAATCTAGAGATGCATAATCCACGATTTTTTGAATAACAAATAATTTTGCTATTGTAATTTTAAAATATTTGTTCCAAATATCTGTTATTTCAATCATAATATTAATTAAAAATTATTAATTAGTGTTAAATATAAAATTTATTAATTGTAATTAATACTTAATTTACTAATTCAAGTAACGTGGGACTGAATTAATTTATCTATTTCAGCTTAATTCTTAAATTTGATTTCTTTCAAAACTATTTATTTAATTTCTTTATTGGAGTAAACCATTTTCTGAAAAATTTGAATTATATATTTGTGTCATTTCTTTAAAATGTTTACTGTAGTTCTCTATTCTACCAATAGATGGCGCCAGTACTAAACAGAATATATGCTATCATAGTCATGTCACAAGCAATTAAAAATGATGTTTATGGAATAGTGCATCGTCAAATGCGAATATCGGAAAGTCAAGGTCACTCCCATGAAGTGGAGCGGTGACTTCGCACTTTGCAGTGAAGCCGCACACTTTCCAGTGAAGTCACCCTACGATAAGTATCAGTTATATGCAATTCAATGATACGATAATTCAAAGAATAACCGATTCCTTCACCTGAAGTGACCGCTAAGTGTGTAAGGGGCTTTCCCTATGCATGATTGAACTCTTGTTCGAGAGCTTCCATTGCACAGATCGTATCGATTGTTACTTTCTGTCTTGATCCATGACCTGTAATCGGAATATCACCAGTAAGATCGTATCAAAGATTTAATCCTTAACTGGGGACATGCGATTTGTGAGACCGCTAGTGAGGGATTTTCGGTCACCCCTATTCTATTTTTAGCTCAATTGAATGGCTTGACCCTGTAGCTTCCTGTTTTGTGACTTTCAATAAATGTGTACTTTTTCAACCGATTTCAAAGGATTCTATTTAAAATAATTCCCTTATTTCTTTGAGCACGGTCTCTGTTTGTCCCAATGGTAAACAAGGCTTAGCAGATGACGCTAAAATTTGATCCCCGAAATATCACACAATTTACTGATCGTATTATGAAGCAGTGCTCCAGATATTTTTAAATGAAGCAGAAAGTGATTTTAGTGATAAGGATAATTGTACAGAAGAGTTTTTCGATGAAAGCTCGCATTCAACTGATTCCGATATGTATATTCAAACATAATTAATTTATCTAGAGATAATGTATTTTGAAAAATTTATAAAATATATTAATATACCAAGATATATATATACATAATTTATAGGTTGATTTTTTATACTAGTTCTTTACCTGTATGTTCAAAATGCCCTAGAAAACCGTGCTATGAAAGTCACACAAGTCGATAAAAAAAGGGCCAAATTTACCCATTGTCAATTTTTTTACTTTTTATATAATTGTTGAATTTTACATTATATTGTCTTCTATATGCCGTCATATACTGTAAAAATAAATATGATTTAAATAGTAAAAAGTAATATGTTTTTTTAAGAGTATTATTCATTGTAACATGTAATTTGAGAAGAAAATGTATGTTCCAACGCACTTACTTTTTAAAATGTTAATATATTTTGAGAAATTTCAAAAACAAATCTATATATCAAGAAAAATATCTGCAAATATATTGGCAGTTTTTCATAATAATGCATTCATTAGAAAATTTAATTTGAGTGTAAATGAAATGCGGTCTCGTAGACCGCACCGCCCCAGTTAAGTCCTAAAATTTCACCTCCCTAGTTAAGGGTTAAATCACACCCCTCTTTGAAAAGTATTGATCACTGGTATTTGTGACTTTTTGATATTGGTTATGTAATAACCGCTCGAAAAATATTCGTCATCCCTATTCAAATCCTTGATACGACCTTACTGGTGATATTCCAATTACATTTCTTCGATCACGACAGAAAGTAACAATCGATACGATCTGTTCAATGGAAGCTCTCGAACAAGAGTTTAATCATGCATAGGGAAAGCCCCTTACACACTTAGCGGTCACTTCAGGTGAAGGAATCGGTTATTCTTTAAATTATCGTATCATTGAATTGAATATAACTGAAACTTATCGGAGCGGTGACTTCACTGGAAAGTGTGCGGCTTCACTGCAAAGTGCGAAGTCACCGCTCCACTTCATGGGAGTGACCTTGACTTTCCGATATTCGCATTTGACGATGCACTATTCAAAAAACATCATTTTTAATTGCTTGTGACATGACTGTGATTGCATATATTCTGTTTAGTGCTGGCGCCATCTATCGGTAGAATAGAGAACTAAAGTAAACATTTTAAAGAAATTATATATATATATAATGATAGTTACATAATTAATTTCCGTTTTAAGAACTTTTTCCAAGGTTTTTTATGAAAGTTTCATTATAAATATTATTAAAATCAAAGATCCAAAAAGTTCCAACTATGAAAACATCATGAAAACAAGTCATGAACTCAGAAAAATATACATCTGTATATAATAAAATAATCATCTAAGAATAAATAGAAAAAAATTGTAAAATAATTTTTAGAATGAATTTTATTAAATTCTTGTATTAACAAATGATTCATGCAGCAATTATGATATTTTAGAGTATTTTTGTTCATTAATTGATCAGTCGCAATAAGTAAAATTATATGTTTCTGTTACACAAGAAGTTAACCAAAACAATTTTTTAAACAGCTTCTTGGAAATATAAACGAAGATTATACCCTTTATTTGGCGCAGTTGCTTCAAAGCAACATGTCTTTTCATAGGTTTTATGGGGGTAAGGATTACAACTTCAAATAATTTACAGGAATATATTAAGTATATCATGACAACAAGTTTTCTCGGTAATAAAAAGTCTAAGAATTAATTGGATACACATAAAAGGACACATAAATGTAATGAAAATTTTATGTACTGAAATTTTAAGAACATATAAATGTATTATGCATTTATCCTCCTTAGTATGTATACCAAAATAAATTTTTCTACAACTTATCATCATTTAAAGAATTAAATAAATACAAAAAGTTTTTAACAAAAATATCATTGCTTCGCATTCATTTTATTCCAAGAAAATTTTTTAATGAACATTGAGAAAAATATTAATTAATAACTTAAATATTCTGTTTGATTTGCAAAACAGGACATTTGATATTTTTTTTAATGGAAAAGAGCAATTTTTACTAAACTTCCTGTTCAAGTATTCCATTGAATGATAAGCAGTTTGCGTTAATTTATATTTTATCCGAAAGTGAATTTTTAAAAAACTTTGTAGTAATAGAATTACACAATTTTCTATATCATTTTTAAAAACGTTTCTATATTGCGAATGATTTCTTTATCTTCCCATTTAATTATAGAAATTTAATTAACATTAAAACATAATTTGTCACACACACACACACACACACACACGCACACGCACGCACACACACACACACACACACACACACACACACACACACGGATTTGGTTTCAAATTTGATTGATATCTACACTTCAGATATTAAATATGTTAACCAAATTTCGTCCCTCTAGCTCTCTTCATTATATAGTTATCGTGTTATATTCAGGGAAACAAGCAGATTTCCTATAAATGGATTTCACTGAAAATTTAATAGTTATGTACAAATTTCTTATATTAAACATTGTATTAAATTTTGTCAGTTTAAGTCAGAATGTTTCTGAATTAGGATGTTCATAGACAGATATAATGCCAAAAAATTGATTTCAGAATTCTGGGAAGTCTGTAACAGTGGCGGCTCGTGCTATAGGTTCAGTGGTTCAATGAACCCCCTAAAAAATAAATACCGGGTGAAGTTTATTACATCAATATTTAACCACTATCTATATTACTGTTTTGGTTTATTTTTAGTTATAGCGCCTTTTAAAGAACGGGGTAAATCATTTCAAACACCGCTCCTATTGCATCGGGGCAAAGATGCGCAAATTGGAGCTCTGAACCTCCCAAGTATATTTTTCGCTTGTGCACGTGATAAAATCGGAAAGCATGATTGGCTAATCCGAGCAAAAGCTATTGAACTTGTCGCTAAAGGAAAATTTAGCGACAGTGGGGATAATTTTTCCCCATTCCGATGACAGGGAAAATATTTGACTTTGTACATTTGAAGATCCAAAACCTCCCCTTTCAGTATAAAGGGAACTGTTATTCTCTGTAATGTAGTTTAGGGGGTTTAAAGGAAATTGAGAACAGGTTTTGACTGGACGGACATTCTAGGCAGAATGATTTTTTTGTTTTTTTCTTTCTTTTTGCATCTACTTTAGTAGCGAGTGACGAATAGTTATAAAAGTTCTTTTAGAATTATAAGCATAGTATTAATATATTTAGCCATGAATGCAGTAAAATTTCTTTTGGAAACAAATATTTCAACACTTCCATTTGAAGATAAATGTGCCATTAAAAAATTGGGCAGACCTGTTCCTGCTTTAAGTATTGTTCAGAAACAAAACGTGAAAGGTAAAGAATACACTCGTTCTTTCAATGCGAATGTATACGACAGGAACAACTGGATATGCGGATGCGATTTCAATAATCGTTTTTATTGCTTTCCCTGCTTAATATTCGCTAAAGGAAGTGACAGTAGTTGGACGAAAACTGGCGTATGCGACTTATCACATTTGTCACAGAAAATTAAAAAACATGAACAGTCCATGAGCCATCTAAATGTCTCGACTTCTCAGTCTTAGGCAAAATTGAAATTAGACAGCAGCTTAATGAAGCTTTTCGGAGAAATGTGGAGAGACAAAACGATCAAGTCAGAAAAAATCGCTACGTGTTATCAAGAATAATTGATTGTATAAAGTTTTGTGGTGAATTTGAATTGGCTCTCAGAGGACATGATGAAACGGCGTCATCAAAAAATCCTGGAATATTTAGAGGCTTAATAAGTTTTACATCTGCTCTTGATAATGTTTTAAATGAACATTTGAATTCGGCTTCTGTTTTTAAGGGTACTTCGAAAGAAATACAAAATGATTTGTTGGATTGTATGTTACAAGTCAGCAAAGAAAGAATCCTAGAGGAAATCCGTGCTGCTGATTTTGTCTCCATAACTGCCGATGAAACCACAGATGTGTCGACTAAATTTCAAATGGTGGTTGTTCTCCGGTACGTCCTATCCAATGGGAAACCAACAGAAAGGTTCTGGACTTTTTTAACACCTGAAAATCACGATGCACATACCCTTACAAATTCTTTAAAGAATATTCTGAGTGAAATTATCACTGATAAGGAAAAATTAATTTCTCAGAGTTATGATGGTGCTAGTGTTATGAGTGGACGACATTCAGGGGTACAAGCCCTTATACGACAGGAATACCCTTATGCTTATTTTGCACATTGTTATGCTCACCAACTAAATCTGATCATGGCGAAAGCAGCAAGTCAAAATAGAGAAGTCAGAATTTTCTTCGCAAATTTGACAGAAATTTCAAGCTTTTTCTCCCACTCCACTCAGAGAACAGAGATGTTAAATAAAATTGTTGGTAGAAGACTTCCATCTTGTTCTGGAACTAGGTGGAATTTTAATGTAAGAGCAGTGCTAACCATTTATGAAAATAAAGATTCCTTAATAGAATGCTTTGAGGAACTCGAAGAAACAAGTAAGCAGACTATGACAATAAATCAGGCTCAAGGACTCAGGTTGAAGATGCAACAACCGAATTTTAACTTCTGGTTAGAATTCTTTTATAAGTTAATGCCTCATATTGATATTTTTTACAATATGTTGCAAATGAGAAATATAAACCCTATGTCAATTAAAACTGCCATAGAATCATTCATAAACGAAATAACGAAGATAAGAGAGAAAATTGACTTCATTCAAGTAGAAGAGACCGAAAATTTGAAAAGAAGATTGACTTCATTCAAGTAGAAGAGACCGAAAATTTGAAAAGAAGAAGAAAAGATCTATCAGTTACACGAAATGTTGCCGCAAAAGAAATCTGTGACTTAATAGAAAAACAAGCTAAAGACAGATTTGAGTTTTGTGGGCATTTAGTAGCAGCCAATTTATTTGAAGGGGGAAATTTCCCAAATTACAAAAAATTGTTTCCAGAAGAAACTTTAAATACAACTGTAGCAATGTACCTCTTTATAAACAAAAGTAAATTAAAAATAGAGCTGCAAATAATTTATAACAGAAATGATTTCGAAAATGTTGAAAAAGCAACGGATTTCTTGAATTTTTTGCTTGAAAATAACTTGGAGGATTGTTTTGGCGAAGTGACGAAACTTCTGAAGCTGCTATTAACTGTCCCAATGACAACCGCAGAAGCTGAAAGATGCTTTTCATCTTTAAAACGGATTAAAACCTTCCTGAGGAGTACGATGGACGAGGAAAGACTCAATGCTCTTGCAATATTGTCTATCGAAAAAGAAATGATTTCTAAAATGGAGAACTTGAACGAAAGGGTTATAGACAACTTCGCTTCAAAAAAAGAACGAAGGATGGACTTTACATACAAACTTTCAGCAGCTGTTGCCAAAGGAAATAAGGAAACCTGATATTTATTTCGCTATGAGTATTTTTTAAACAGCTTTTTTACAATTTATAACTTCTTACATTGCTTTTAATATGTATCTATGCTTTAAATCTAATGCTCATAATACTAAAAAACCAGCTAAAGTAGTCCCTATGTTTCAGTAATATATTGTTTTTTAACTAGTAAACTAATACAGTAGCGTGGTCAAGATTTCAGTTGGTTGTGGAGGGGAGATACAAGCAGATTTGCAAGGGAGATCATCATATAAAGTATTTAAAATTTTATAATTTATGTTTTAATGCAAAGTTAAATTATTTAATCATCAGAATATTACTAATTAAAAGCCATTAATTATTATTTTGTTTTAATTTCAAAAACGTAGCTTTCAGGACGGTCAGCATGTTCCCCCCCGCCCAGCTACTCCAGTGAACTAGTGAACCCCCAACCCAACTGGTCACGAGCCGCCACTAGTCTGTAACATAGATATTTGTCAAATCTCAAATATGATCTTTGTGATGATTACGATACTTTATACTTTATATACTAGAAAGTAAAAATAAAACGGCTTAAATAAAGAAAATTTAGTATTCGCTTTTGTTATAGAGCTATAAAATCTGAATACCGTTTTAGGATCTATTAGTCAAAGAGAAAGCATCAAAATTGCACACTCAAATTTCTTCATGATACTATGAGGCATAAAAAAGCTCAATATATGATTAGTAGATAAGAAAGCTCAGAAGGAAATTCAACGTTTACTCTGTAAAAAACACCGCTCTGCTTGAAATTAAAAAAAATATCCGGTCCTTATATTAAATATTATTTAGATTGTGTTAATAAAAAGTTTTTTTTATTATCTTGTTTAAAATTATTTTTAAATGATTTTTCATTTTTTTATATGCGATGGACTGAAACTTTATATGCGATGGACTTTTTGTAAAGTAATCTACAGTTAAATTAAAATTTTTACACTTCAGTTTATCAAAATTTGCTTCTTAATACTATTTATATAAAGATTAAATTAAAATCAATAAAAAAGACTTGGATTTGAAATTTTGGAAGGAAAAGGACTTTCGAAATTTTGATTGCGTAATATCTAGTTAGGAGATTTTATCTATATCTGACTGAAAGTAAATTATTTAAATAATAAATCAAATAAACCTCAATGCAAGCATGAAAGCTGTATCCACCTTGGAAGAATTTCATCACGTTGTTGGAAGTCATGTAATTTCATTGGATTCATATGGCTTACACAACAACTATCTTAATGAAAATCCCATTTAAGCATTTGGAAAACATGATATAGACCATATTTTTTCTTTTTTTTTAATTCATTGCATTTCTTTATTATTATTTTGCTTTTTTGTTATCACTTCTGCAGGCGAAAAAAGAAATAAGCCTTTTCAATTTTTGCTCTTATATATTCCCACAATTTACGTACATATTTTTTCATTGTTTGCTTATCATACTTGAGTTTTGATGCATATATGTAAGACTTTTTCAGCAATAGTAATATCCCATAATGTTGGTGACTATCTATCTTTCAATATATGATATATATTCTTATCAAATAATTTTTAGTTTTCTCAAATGTTATTGTATTATGGAAAACTGCAAATCATTCTTTAATACGTTTACAAGTAAGACTTTTCGGTCATTTGAACGGTAATAATGTCTTTTCGTTCACGTTCACATGTGAGCTGATAGTGCAGCACATAAATATTTCTTTAGCCAATGAGAGCACAAAATTCATGCTAGCTATGTTGCTATGCCTAATCACTTTATATGTACAAACTGTTTGCAGACGCTATTCTGCAACGGAAAAAAAAAGTTGCCAGATGTTTCTAGTGCATTGCCGCCGTTCAAAATGGACCACGAATTTTCTAGAAAATAGTGTACAGTTCATAGGTGTTTTAACGACAATGCAATATGAATAAAAACTATTGAGATTTTTTTCTTTTCTTTCATAATAACTGAGTTAGATTGATAATTTTTTTTGCATGAGAAATAATTCTACTGCTTTTTTTAAAAAATCATAAAATATGATTTGTTGAAAAAAAAAATACACAAACATTGAACGAAAACTGCTTTTTTAATTTGTTTATTTATTTCAGCCGCTACTTGTCTTGTGCAGTAGTAACAGCTTTCGTAACTACTTATCCCATTCTGTTTACATCCTTGTCTTGGGCTAACAATGTCAAATACTCTCGTACACATTCATATATTTGTATATTATTTTAGTGTTAACATGAATGAAATATCTTCGTGAACAATTCTGAGTTTACAATGGAATGGGCCAATTTTAAAGTATTGAAAGTAAGGTTAAAAAATATTTTTCCTCTTAAAAAATTAAATCGAATCGTACTAATTAAAAATTTAGAAAATGTGTGCCTGATCAAATCGACAAACTTTAAAACGAAATTTGCCTCACTTTCTCAGAGATTTACAAAATTTGACTCGGGTATATTATTTATACAGACTTGGGAAAATGTGACATTTTATTGAGATATTTCGGTATGGATTTGAATTATAAGTATATAAAATTCCATTATCCAAAAATTGCCATTGGAAATGTAAGAATTATTTTAGGAGCTTTCCTAATAGAGATAGGAAGACAGGAGACCTGTCATTTTATAGCATTTATCATGCTCCTTCTTGCGATATATAAATACAATAGGCAAATCTAAATACAATATGCAAAAGCATGTCAAAATCTGAATAACATTTTTCATATTTTTAAAAGAATATATTTTAAAATTTTTCCCAGAAATACTAAATATTGTTGTAAATCACCTGGCAAAATAAAAATTTGTTATGATAATGGGTTGATTATTAAAAAAAACAAAAAACAAATATAAATTGTTTTTTAAAAACTAATTCCGTGTTTTCTGTTGAATAACAAACACTAAAAAGTTAATATTTACACATCCA
Organism: Argiope aurantia; assembly: GCA_026543865.1. NCBI lineage: Eukaryota > Metazoa > Arthropoda > Arachnida > Araneae > Araneidae > Argiope > Argiope aurantia. Next base: position 478,545 of record JAPMOR010014372.1, read on the forward strand.
TTAAAATAAATATATATGCTAAACTGAAGTAAGGATTCCACAATGAAAAATAAAACAAATCATATAAACTTATAATCTGCTGATAATGCTCATTAGCTAATACTTTAAAATTTTGAATTTGAAGTTAAAAAATGCTTATTTTTTAACTTTACTTTTATAAAGATTTATAATATTAATAAAACATTAATGGTTAAAAATGTTGCCCTAAATAATTGTGCTCTGTGAAAAGACAGTTATACTTTTCAGCTGCAGGTTATAGAAAAAAATGGCCTTGGCAATGAAATAAAGAATTCATTCAAGAAACTAGCAGCTCATGTTTGTTTATTAAGGCTATATGAAAATCAAATTCAAACCCCAAATCTTTTTGAATGAGTAGTTGAAATATATAATTAAAGTAAACTGTTTTTCCAACCCAGGAGAAATATACTGAATCAGAATTTATTTTTTTTGTTGTAAAGTCTTATTGATCAAACATTTGCTTCATATATAACACAGCTGTACTATATGTTTATTCCCATTATTTCATCAAAATTATTGATGAAATATTTTACAGATGATATGCTGAGGAAAGACTCTACTAAGGAAAATCATATTACTTTAATAATAGACAATATATCATGGCTATCTATGATAGAAACTGATGACAGATATATTTTACAGAAAAAATGAAAAATTTGATGAAGTAAAAATTACTTTTTTTTTAGCTGTTATCACTATTCTCATATCTTAGAAACTCACTTTTTCTATGGATGTCTGATAGATAAATTCCTATGATCCCCATTGGTATAAGTTCTAATTAAATTAATGTTTGCCAAACAAATGTGGCTTTTCCAAATTTCAACTGATAAGTATATCCTATTATTTAATAAAAATTTTTACTTTGGACTAAGTAGTAGTTTGTTTAGTAATCTTTCTTCAAGTTTATATTCATATTTATTTTCTAGGAAGTATAAAAATTAGCATTTGCATTATTCAGCTACATACAGGGTATTACTGAAAAACAACTTTTGATTATATGTTTTAAAACAGATTAATCTTATCAACATCAAAAATTAATATTTTGCAGTATGATTTACTGCAATATTACATATTTATGAAATTAATTTTAAAATATATCTTAAAAAAATTTTAGTTAAAATTTTTATTTAGAATAACAATTTTTTATATTAATGTTTTTTTATTTGTAGAAGTTATATAAAATACTGTATATTATAGGAAGAATTATGAAAAGTGATATGCAATATATAAAATTGCATCATTCCGAACTCTCCAGCTCAATTAGGTGAGCTCTTAGAGCAATTCTGTTGATGATTTGTATAAAATTTTGAAAATTTACATAGCTGTAATTCAATTAGAACTAAAGATTACAAGAGGACTGAAAATATGAACAGCTTTAGTCCTTTCAAAATACTACCTATTTTTGCTGGAACAGAGAGGTAAAGAAACTCTCATCAATGTCATAAAAAAAAGAAAGTTAGAATCCGATTTTTGATCTTTTCATAGAAAAAAAAAATCTCTCTTAGAAAAGGGAATAACTAAAACTGAATTGAAAGTGATTTGCTTGTTCAACAACTAGAGACTTTAAAAAAAGTATATTGCAAACAGCTGTTTTTTAGAAAATTAAACAATTAAAAAATCAGTTTAAATTTCAAAAAAACAAACAAACCTTATTTTATCTAGTTAATAAAATTTGCATGGTTATTATGTCTTAAATCTGTTTACTTATATTCTTAACCATCTTTTTTTTTTTTTTTTAAGAATTTGAAAAGTTGTGTGAATGCAAGACAGTATAAACTTTTTCATAAGAAACTTGCAGAAAAAAAAATAATAACTTGGCCTTAATGTTTGTGAAAAATATTTAATTATCACTGGTGCTATTCTTTGTTAGATAGATATTTTTTTTTTTGCTAACTTAGTGAATTTCATAATTACACACTTCTATAATCAAAGCTACTACATTGCTTTCCTCTAAAAGTAAAAAATTGCATATTTTTTATGATAAAATTTGGCTACTCAGCTTTCTAAACTATTCTGCAAGGACTGAAATTGTCAATGGTCAAATGATATAAGATCAGGAGAATATGGTGGAGGCTGAGAATGTCTCATTTCAACTCTTACAGTTTTCTCAATGTTTATTGTACAAGAAGTGGTGTGGCATTGTCATGAAAAAAGATCTATTTGTTAGAACTGGAATTGTTTTTTAAAGACTGCATAAAGTCTAGTGGATTATTCACAGTGCTTGTCTGATGTTATTGTTACTTCATGTTGGAATAGCTTGAAATGAATAATTTCACAATCAAACACATAATTTCAATTTTAAATCAACCCATTATTAATTTGCATCCAAGCCTTTGCTACAGGTTCTTCTCTTTCATCTGTTTTTTTCATGTTCTTTGGCACTGAACAATCTTATATAAAATCATTACTTGTTGTCATAAGATTTAAAAAAAATATACTCCTTATTATAATGGCTAAGGAAAGAAATGGCTAATACAAAGAGAGTGAAATGCAGTACCTGGATGCATTTCTAAACTCGTTACTTAACTTTTATAGAATGAAAAAACATAGTCGAATTATCAATAATCAGCTTCTCCAAAAAAAATTTCAGTTGTTATTCTAAAATTTTCTTCTACTAAAGTGCTCATAGTGCCATCATCATTGTCAGAAGGCTAGCCTGATCTTGACCTTCCAATGTAAAATTACCATTCCAAAATCTACCAAGCCATTTTTTTTTTTAACAATCTGCAGAGCAGGAGCATAGTCTAAATAAACAGCAAAATATTTTTCTATGCTGTACCAACACTCATCCTTTCCAAAATTCATAAAACATTATAGATAAAAAAAAAAATGATCATTTTCATTGCTTATTTCTAAAAAAATTTCATATTGAAATATCAGCATTTTTTTTATCAATATATGGTAGATCTATTTTATAATTATTTGGGGCAAAAATGTATACTTTTATCTTTCAAGTGCAAGCAACACAGTCAAACAAAATACTGACTCCTTATATATATCTCCTGATATACGCTCTGACATCATCTATGGAAACTGGACTCAAATCTTTTTAATAATCTGATATCAGCTTTTGTATTAGATCTTACTGAATCAGAAGATTAGTATCAGGAAAAATCTAAGCATGTTTTGGAAAAAGAAATTTATTATATTTTACTTTTCAAACTTTATTTCAGTTGCCTGATTCTGCTTATTATTTGCCGAACTTCATCACGCCAGTTGAAGAAAGCCAACTTTTAGAGAAGATATACAGCTCTCCTAAGCCAAAGTGGAAAACTCTATCCAACAGAAGATTACAGAATTGGGGTAAATGATCTTTTTATTATGTTGCTATAAAGTAAAATTTGTTGCATTTCATTATTTTATAATATGTACTTGTTAAAAGCATGATTTTATCTGTATTATTTTGTGAATGGTAGTAAGAAGTTTAAAATGGGGAATAAAAGTAAAAGATGCATAAATAAATAATGACTCACATTTTTGGGCAATAATCAATTATAAAAGCCCATACTTTATTCATATAACAATTATTATCTAACTATAATTGATATCTCTCATCTATTAATTATAATAATATTATCATTACTGCATATTACTATATATTTTAATTTATAACATTTAATGTTAGAATTTTTCATTCTTGTTGGAGTTAATAAAACAAGAAATTCTCTGCTTTTAAAATTATCTATGTCATTTTATAATTATTAGGGTCCTTGGGATATAAAAAATGATTTATGAATGAATGATGGTTTTTATTTTTATATGTGATTGTATTTTTTCTACTTTTATGTTTTTATTGACTTGTTTTATTGTTCTTGTTTCTTTTCTATTTAAATATGCTGTTTTTTAAACCTTTTTAAAAATAAAAATAATTTTCTAAATATATTTTAGGTGGCCTTCCTCATCCAAAAGGAATGATCCAAGAAAAATTACCTGAAGTAAATTTTATGTCTTTAATATTGTGTGGTTACTTGTATAAATAAGAAACATTTCTTATTGTTTATTTTGAATTAAAAAAAAATCTCTCTAAATAATTGACATTCTAAAGATGTATAATTTATAAAATATTTTCTGTATAACAAATACTGAAGAATAATTTTTGTATGGATATTTATTTGCCTTATTGATTTAAAGTAAAAGAATTCATTGAAAAACAGCAAAGAATGCTTATTCCATCTATTGAGCTTTGTGACATTTTAATTAACATTAAAATTAAATTACTCTTGATTTAGTTTATTGCAATCAATTTGATTTTGGACTGGAAACTATCATAGTTAGGTACAATTTCCACTAGAGAACCCAAAATCTAAGAAATTGTAGCTGGTGCATCATTTCATAGCTGTTTCCAACATGCTCTAAGGGATCATAAAACTTTAGATGGAATAAAAAAATTTTTTAAAGTGTCACACAATTAATACTACTTTAAGATTGTGAAAAATATCCACAGTATTTAAGTTTTGTATTTTCATATGTTCAATTTCATAGTCTTTTATATAGTAAATAGTAATGAAAAGGCCCATTTAAAATATTAAAATTATTTATGGTAGCATAGAACAAATTTTAAATGAATGAACAATATTTGCAATGAGTGAAAAATATTTCCAAATCATTGTGGATGTATAAATATACTTGTTGTAGC
>JAPMOR010014372.1:483598-507091 GCA_026543865.1 Argiope aurantia
TAAGGGACTTGGTAAATTATTTTAAGTGTTGCTTATTAGACTCTGGTATATTTGCTCATTTTTACATTTACTTTTCTCATCCTCATAGCAATATCTATTTTTCTTACATTATCTATCCACACTCATTACATGAGTAAAGGAACTAAATCGTAAGAGATCATAAGATATAAATGTGTATTTTGCAACATCACTGTGATGATTTTTGCTTTCTCATATGTAAACTATTGAAGAAGTATTGTAATCGTCAAAAAATTTGAACTTGAGATTTTGATAAATCTTTACTTTTCAGACCTCCCAGAATTCAAAAACTATATTTTTAGCATTATATCTGTCTATGAACTCGAAAACACTTTGAGCTAGACAGAAAAAATTTAATAAATGGACTTAACAGCCAAATGTTTAGATTTCTTTCAAATTTTGAATGAGATCTATTTACATTAAGTTTGACTATCTAACTATCTGATTATAATGGAATTTAATAACTTCAGAATGTATAGAACTTAGTGGATAAGATTTAGTATACAATTTTAATATCTAATGTATGGATTCTTGTTAAATTTTGAACAAATTTTACTGAGGTATGGGCCATCTATCAATCTGTACTTTCACATGCATTTAAATATAGTAACTCGTAACTCATTTGTACTTTTACATGTATTTAAATACTATAATTCATAAATGCAGTGACTTAAATCAATGAAATTCAATTTGTGATTACATCTGCATTTCTGTGTCAAATTTTGGCTGTAATTGATCAGTAAAAAGGCTACCAAAATCCATATTCCATAAAGGCTTCCATATCCATTTAGAAAAGATGCTAGATTCATGCCAAAGATCTATCTTCCATAACTATTGATCACTTATGCCATGCAAAACATGCACAACCTTACTGAAGGTCCAGAATTTTATGCTAGGGGATTGAGATAAGACCTAATTGAATATGTGAGAAAGATTTGAAGACACCATTCCTGCTGGTTTTTTAAAACTACCACAATATATATGCATTATTATCAGATTCATCTTAATTAATTTGACAAAAAAATAAAAAAATAAAGATGCATTCTCCCCAAGCCGAATAATCAAGATGGAATCATTTTGATTTTCTTTTTCATTCCATATCCTTCTTTTTAATTAAAGAATTTTCTATTTTATTTTCATACTCTGTGATTTAACTCGTATATAAATTCAAGACACCAAAAATTTCAGTTTATTTTTATAATCCACTGTTGTTGTATTGTTTGTTTGATTGCATTAAAAATATATTTAATCATATCACAAATGAATGAAAATAAGAAAGATTCACATATATAATTTTTTTTATCTGAATTCGGTTTTTATGCTCAATTATATTTTATTAATTTATATTTCCTTAAAAAAAAGAATAAGAAAGTGGGAGGGGGCCTAGAAGATTAATTCATAAAATATTAATTTCCAATCCTAAAATAACTACCAGAAATGAATGGATGGAAGAAATGGCAAATATATGAAATGTTTAAACATACTAAGATATTAATTGATAACATATGTCATAAAATAATAACAGTTTTAAATGAATATTTTAAATTAATATGTCAATGTTATTTAAATTATTTAAACTTTTATACATTTTTTATTATATGTAAAAGAAAGTAATGATACATAAGAGATAAAATTTTCAAAATACTGTTTTCATTTTTTCATAGTGGCTCTTAAACTGTGTAGACAAAGTAGGAACTCTAGGAATATTCAAGGAAAAGTTACCAAATCATGTCTTAATAAATGAATATTTGCCAGGACAAGGGATTATGGTATGTATACAATTTACAATATAATTCTCATATATGTAATAATTTCAATTTATCTGCATTCTAATCAACCAAATACAGCTTCATTTTATCTTCTGAGTTTCACAGGCTTTTATATTCTTGCAATGACCTTTAACATATGCTCAAACCAAAAACCCCCTCAATATTTTATTCTAAAGCTATATGAGTTCAAAAAATATTTTCTCTCCCCCCCCCCCCCTTCTTCTGCTTTCAGCCTTTCTCTTAAAACTGTGAATCTTATAAAAAAATCTCAATAAAAATTGAAAGAATTAATAAATAAAATTTAGACTCCTTCCATGATGACATGAAGAATAAAAATAAGTCCATAAATCAAACTAAACTAAAACCTGAACTAAAAAAACTACATAAATAAAAAAATGGGATGTGTGTGTCTGTGTGAAACATCTTTGATGAATCTGTTGTTTATTCCTTTAATTATTTTTATTCTTTATACTTTCAATGAAATAATCCAATTTTTAATTATTGTTAAGATATTTTTGCCCAAGTATGATGATAGCACAGCACAGTGCAGTGTAACTGAATAGGGTGAAAGAAGCAGGAAAGAGAGGACCATGAGAAAGTATTTGGAGTTTAGTTTTTGGGAAGAGTTTGTTCACACAGTATTTTGGTTCTGTGAGAAAAATAAAAGCCCATGCAACTCAGAAGTTAAAATTACAATGAAGTTGGAGTTTGAGTCTTTAGAAAATTAATTTTAGTATGTAGCAGCTATTTGAAATATTTTGTTTTGAGATATAAAAATTTCTTTCAACTTCTTACTATGCATGTAATAAACACTATTATAGTGATAAATGCTGTTTCAATTACATTTAACTACATTATTTAAAAACTAAATTAAAAATATTATTGAAGGTCTTTACACTAACTTTATACTGGATGACCTTTATTTTAAGCATACAGATAAGAATGTCATATTAATATAGTTTTAAAATATCATCTGTGTAAAATGAAACTAATTTGTTTAGCTTCAAATCAAGTGCATAATATATATACATATATTTTGCATTTTTTTAGTCAGATACTGACATACATGATGTGCTCTTCAATCACAAATAAGCATCCTTAATTCCCTGTATTGTACTGTACAGACGTTCATATTCTCTAAGACTTAACACATTTTCAGTTTTTTTGAATTTGCTTACAAATTAATCTACCAGTTTATTTCAATTTTAATGCCATTTGTAGTGTATTTGAGAAATAAAAATAAAAATTCTATAATACATATAATAATAAATGAGTATAAAAAAATTCTGTTTCTTAATTCACTTATAAAAATGTTTTTTTAAAAATAAATTTATTAAATATTCTGTGTAAAAGTTGGTTGGAAACCTCCAGATATTATTGAACATTTTCATTTGAGTTTGCATCGCCCTAAGGCTGACTCTTGAGAAGTTGAATCAAAATTAAAAGTTAGGTGGCAGTTAATAAATCTAAAAATATATGTCCATTGCCATATTTTTAGAAATAATAATTTAAATCCAATTTTAAATGAATCGTATCTATTTGTTGCTCAAAACTAGAAATGCTCTACTGCTAGTGATGAACTATGTTATCTTTTTTCTTCAAATTAGTAATAATTTGCATCTTTTTATGAAAAAAACTCCATAAAAAAATATACTGTAACACAATTGAATGCTGAACTTGAAATGTATAATTATAAATAAATAATTCTGTAAAAAATATATTTATATTGTATATAATGTTAAAAAAATTTCTAAATGTAATTTTATATGAAAAAAAAATTATTTTTATTTATGGCCATCATTAAAAAAAATAATTCTACTAGCATTCCAAAATTTATAATTGATAATATGATTTTCTATGCATTATTTTTATAACAAAAATCTGCAAGATAAGCATGATTGTATATAAATTGAAAAAGTACCCATGAAAATGTAAGTAATAGAAAAGAAGTATGCCAGAAATTGAATGAAACAACACTTGTAACAGATTACATTTGTATTTTATTACTATTTAATTCCATGCTACTTGAAATATATCAGTAGATTCATTAAAAGAGGTTTATAAATAAAAAAAAAAATGTTTATCCTCTGACTTCCATTTTGGCCCGGACTGTCATACAAACTGTCACACAACAGCCTCTTGGCTGAAATGCTGTATGTTAATTTCCTTACACTTTTTGAAGAGGACTGTAAAATGGTGCAGAACAATCTTATCTTTTAACATTGGTCTCTTATTCTCCCACTGTCATTGTTGAGTGAGTCTTCAGTAAATTTCAGAGGAGAAATGCTCAATTTACATTAAGCTTTCTGCTTGCTAATTGCAAATCATTTTTCCTGAAAAGCTTGGATTTCAGAGAGTCTGAGCTAAAAAAGAGATTAATGAAATATTGTTTGACATTTAACAAATGAAGATAGTGAATTGAACACTTCAAATTCCTTCAAAGCTGTAATTAGTTTACTTTGTTAGAAGTTGTGATAATACAAAGCAAAATATATGGAGTAATATTTTTAAAAAATGAGTTTTTTTTAAAAAAAACAACTGTAACAATATAAAGAGCTTTTTCCAAAGCTCATTATTTTCCTTTACTACTTGAAACAATCTTAATAATAAATATGATGACTTAAATATTCATAATTTATAAAATTTTATAAATCAATATAAATTTTTTTGAAAAATATGTTTGTACTTATATAAATTATTTTTCAGAATTAAATTTGTTTCCTAATAGTATTCAGAATAATCTTAATTATTAATATAGTGATTTAATAGTCATGCTTTAAAAAATTCTATAGTTATTTGAAGTTTATTTTCAATAATAATAATAATAAATGTTATTAAAAGTTTCCATTTATTAGAAAATACAGGGTTTGATTGCTATATTCATTAAAATTCACATTTTTTGTAACATTTATATTTTGTGTTTAATAATGATTGCAGATTTATATAAGATACTTGAAAGTGAAATACCAGGCTTTGTTTTTATTATTTTTAGTAATATATTTACAATATTTGTAAATAGTAAATATCAGCTATCAAGAGAATAATTTTTCAAATTAAATATTATCTGTCCTCTGTTCCCTCTTGTACTATTCTTTCATTTTATAACCTGAAATTTTTAGTAAATTTCGATAAATTTTTCTTTTGATTCTCTGGAAATAATTTATATACACATACATATATTTTGGTTCTAGAATGTTATTTGTTTTTAAATATGCTAAATCTGGGCAACTGTTGAAATGGATTTGTTTATTGTTAAATAAATTAAAAATTTTCTTAAATTTTATCAATTTTTATTTATTTTTAAAAATTTATCAATACATTGCTTACTTTAAAATATCTAGATTAAAGTCTTAAAATAAAACCTTTTTATGATTAAATTTTTATGGCACAGCAATAATTTGAAAATGGTACTTCCATGCACATTAAAATTTAAAGTTATGTTTCAGATCAAATTTGCTTTTTGAGAAACAAGTTATCATATACAATAGTAAAAATGAAACTTCTAATTAAATTATAAAATGTGATCTTAATTTGTATATGAACCCTTTACTATTCACAAGGGTTTGCATGTTAGAAACATAGCTGTACTAGAACCTTTCATGATGCAAATAAACGCTGAAGCATTTCCTCCCCCCCCCCCATACTTGCAAATTATTTTCATTTGTCTGTATTTTCATTCTTGAATTTTTAACAAATCAGATTTCATTTACAAAAGAAGGATTTCAAAGGATTAAAGATTCCTGCTGTGAGGTAAAAAAGAATTTTGTGATATTGATATATACTTGAATTATTCATAACTCATCAATTCCTGACCATTTGATGGAAAGAACATAGGTACAAACTTCCTGTACTAAACAATAATGGGTGAAAAATGATACAACATTCCTGTATCTTTAGACTTATTATGCCATAGAATGTTATTACCTTCCTACATGAATGGAACTGGAAAGTAAATTTCTTGATGAAAGAGTATTTTGTTATTGTACCTATGTATATGTGTTTAAAGTGAGTCAATTATTTACACTGTTGACTTCCATTTGTAAGATAAGTAATTTATAAAGAAAATTAAAAAAAAATTTGTTTATATGAATATATATATATATCTTTCAGCCTCATGAAGATGGGCCTCTATTTTATCCAACAATAGCAACTATAAATCTTGGCTCACATACAGTTTTAGATTATTATGAAAAGCCTTGCAGTTCTGAAAATTTAGAATCAGTAAGTAATAAATATAAGACAAATATTGGTTTAATCCCTTTTATGATTAAAAAACAAACAAACCTGAAAATATACTTTTGAATTGGTAAATTTTCATTTCTGTATATTTACATGAGGATGCACAATGATTCCTGGAATGTTTTATTCAAGATTTTTGCAAAGTTGGTTTTTGAAATTCATCAATTTGCTTTTAAAATAATTAACCTAATGTATAAAATGATTGTAGCAGCTACAAGTTATTTTAAAGATTTTAATTCCTTTTTGAAATTTATCAGTATCATTTTCCCCTCCTAGGAACACCAAATTGAAAACTGTCATTATGTTGGATCTCTTCTTCTGGAAAGATGCAGTTTGCTTCTTGTTAAGGATGATTTGTATACAAAGTACCTTCATGGAATAAAAGAAATTTCAACAGATGTAATTCATGAAAACATTAAAAATTTAAGTATGTGTAATATTGAAAATGCAAATGAATTGAAAAGGCAGTCAAGAATTTCACTAACCATAAGGCATGTGCCACACACTATTAAAGCAAATCGAATATTTGGAATAAAATAAAGATTTTTTTTTTAGTTAATTCATTCTCTCTTATAATTTATTAAGTGACCATAATTACCCTCTGTCTATATCTCTCTATATATATTTGTTTTTAAGTCAATCAAATAAGAGATCAAATCATGTAGGGGGTAGGAATGTTCTTACTATTACATAAACCCAAAAGTTTAATTTTTAAAAATTAAAAATAATGTAAACACAGGGACAGCTTTAGAAGGTAAGGGACACATTTGGGAACAATGTTACTTAACTATCTGGTTTCTGGTAAATTTGTAGTATCCTCCCTTCCCTTTTTACATTTTCAAATTTGGAGTGAATTAAAAAAAATGCATGCTTTAAACAGGAAAATGCGATAAAAATTCCCTTGACTTTATTTTTAGTGTAATCTGTCTATACAAAAATAAATTTTAAAAGATAAGATAACTGGTTGGCAGAATAAAGTTGAGAAAAAAAAAAGATTGCCTACATTAATTTTTCTAAGGTTTGTTTAAAACTAATTTTAACTGGTAAAAAAGAAAACGATAGTTTTCCTAAAGAATTTTGAATCTCTTGTGATGTTTCTTGGATAGTGTTTGTAATGTAGGCAAAATTCATAACCAAGGTCACATGTCTTGCCTGTTTCGCCTCTGAACTGAGCCAAGTGTAAACTGTACTTCGATAATTGGCCCAATTGCGATAATATAGTTTAATCAACTAATATGCAAATATGGTGAAACGTATACAAAAGCATTTGTATTAAGTTAATCCGTTAATAACCATTTCAGTGAGTTTTTAAAAATTGTGCTAAAAATGCAAAGTAAAATAAAATTCCAATTTCTTTAAGATTTTCAAAAAAATTATTCATTTTTTTCATAATATAATAAAATATAAAAAATAAATATTGGATTCAAAGTCAAAATGATGACACATTGATTTCAAAATCTGGCTAATTTGTTGTATATTTCAATTAAGTTTGAGAAAAATTGATAGATAAAGCCAAAAAGAAACAGTTGTCTCAAAAAATGTAATGTCCTATTATTAGGATATTAGGTTGAGAGATATTGCTGAGAAAATCTTTGTTTAAATTTGTTTGATTAAAACATTATTACAAAATAACTCAATTCTCTTGGCATTCATATGGCATGTAAATTATTCATGGTGCAATTTTGTTTTGAAAAAGAGGATCAATATTTTTTCTACAAAACTATTATTATTTTAGTTTCATACTGTAATATATATTATCAATTTTCTATTTTTGCTCTTCGGCTTTTACTACCCATAATGAAGTGAGAAAATAAAATGTCAAAATTTCGAGATTTTCAATAGAAGATTCTAATCAGAAATTCTTGAAAATACTTTGATAGTGAAATATTGCTAAATAGATTCTCAAAAATCTAAATCAAAATGTTTCTTTGTTGTATTTTCTCCCTTCATATTAATGAGTGAAAGTAAATAACAAAAGATTTAAAAAATCATATATACATATATTTTAATAGTTCTCTTTTTTTAAAAACTTCACGAATTTCAACAGTATCCTAATTTCTTTCTTTTTGCATATTTGTTAAGATTTTTCATCATGATGGTGGTTATGCTGAAAATCTAATAAATGAAAGAATAAATTTTTGAAATAATTTGCTGCTTTAGCAAAAGTTTTAATAGTTAATTCAATATATTACAAAAGCTTTGATCATATACTTTAATACAGAAATTTTAGATGATAAAAAATGAAACAAAGCTTAAATTCAAAAGATAAATTCACACATCTTTTTAGTTAATTTAAAAGGGATGTCAGATTACCTATAAAAAATTTAATAACATTTCAGGGAAACAAAAAATGTTTACAATATTGTGTTTTTTTCCCTCCAAATTTTAATTTAGAAATTTTATTACTTTTAAAGTTTAAAAAAAACAAAATTTTAAAATTGCAACAATTTCTTCATTTTTTTTTTCATTTTATATTTGTTATGGGAATAAAAATTCTCTTATATTTGCCATCATTTCTTTGTATATTAATTCTAAAATTCATGTGGAGTTTTTTTCAGCTAATAAATAATAAGTGGTTAAAAATGTAATCACTTTCTGTTTCTTGTTTTGATAAATAATTGATAATTGTTTTGATAATAACCTTTAACAAGTTTGTAATTAGAATTAAAGCATTTTTTAAATATCTGTATTAAGTTGAAATAATATTTTTAAATTTCTATTTCTAATTAATTGTTTCTGCAATTAGAAGATCAAAAATAGATGTTATTTTAACATTAGAAAACATATTTCATTCTTTTATATTTTAATTCATTTATAAAGAATGCCAATAATCAAATATTTATAAAGAGCAGTTTATTGAACTTATAAACAGAAAAATTCAATGAAACAAATTTCAGGAAAAAATATAATTACAATAATAAAATGCTCACCAAAAAATGACTAGTAATGGTTCACATTATGAGGTGACTAGCATGAATAATAGATTTAAGTCATTTTCAATAAAAGAACAACAATTCTAAATGAACATTTCACAAAAATAACAGATTTAATAAATGAATGGACAAAAGTAATAAGAAAAAATATTGGATGGATTTGCACAATTCAATAAGTTTTCTAGAAATCATCACTCATACATATTTAATTATAAGTAGTAAAACATTCATCACAATTTTTTTTGACTTAGAATTTCAATATTCTTTCAAATACTTCAATACAAAAAATAATACTTAAATTGGAAGTTAATTAAAAATATGTTAAAGCCTTGCATTCACAAAGTATAGGCTTTATTACTGATAATATTTATATACTACTTTTTTACAATTCTGAAAAGACAGATTAAGCAGTTCAGTGCAATGAAACATTTGATATCAGTGTTTTGTGATTTTATTTAAACACAAGTATTGAAACAATGCTTGTACACATTATAATATTTAAAGTATGTAAAAAGTAAGTTTCAGATAGGAGAGCTATTACTGTTCAGAAAATTTTACTTCGTATTTTTAAGTTTCACTTCAAGCATTTATTTAGAGTTTGATAGAAGATAAACATATATTTTAAGATATCAGGGTGTTTTTTTTCAATCATTGTATCTTTCTGGAGATACTTTTGAAATGGAATTGCTTTCTCAGAACTTCATTTTCATCAATTTCTTCTTTTGTGCGATTACTGGGGTGATATTTAAGGCTGGCTAAAAGCCATAACAAAGTGAGTCCTGAAAAATAAAACATATACATATATATCTATCATAATAGTCTTAAATTAATATTTAAAAAAAAGGCACCATACAGAATTTTTAAGTCATAATATTAATGTATTTAAGTTATAATCAAATTTCATGTGCATAACTTTGAACATTATTTTAAATATGTACCAATTTGTTCACTGCAATTAATCATATAATGCATATATGGATACATTTATTTCATAGATATTTGCAAAATTTCATTTTTATACTTATAATAGAGTTATTTTGATATTTGAGATTGATAAACATTATTATGCTTCCCAATATTCAAATTTTAACATATTTAATATACAAACAAAAGTAACTTGATAATTTTTTATTTTAAATATTTCTATGTGTAGTGGGAAAAGAACATATAAAATTAATTTAACACTATATACAACAACAAATTATAAGACATCTGCCCAAAATTATTATAAAATAGAAGAAAAAATTATGCAAAAAATTTAATATATAAAATATCTATAAAAAAGATATTTAATAATAAAACACTTCATTATATTCAATAAGAGTTATATTGCCGTATCCATATATATTAATAGTAATGTATTAAACTTCAAATGCTGGTATCTTTTAGATTGTATCATCTATATTGCTAAATTTATACTCAAACCCAATTTCAATAAATCCTTTAAATTTATTCTCTCTACGTAAAAAACAAATTAATAACATTTTTTAGGAAATGTATTATAATGAATAATTTTAATTCTACACAAATCTGTTTC
Organism: Argiope aurantia; assembly: GCA_026543865.1. Lineage (NCBI taxonomy): Eukaryota > Metazoa > Arthropoda > Arachnida > Araneae > Araneidae > Argiope > Argiope aurantia. The sequence goes on from JAPMOR010014372.1 coordinate 494,095, forward strand.
ATACATTTTTTATATTTTTTTATCCTCTTTCAAAGTAATACATTTGAAATGTGAACATTTTATGCTGAATTAATAATTTTCCTACCTCAGAATTATACATCAAATAGATTTATAAATGCAAAATATAAGTTGTCATTAAAAATAAAAAAGAATAATAATCCAACTTTATGGATTACAAATTATTCTTATAGTGCAAATTTATATTATTTATCTACTTCATTGATAAATAGCCAGTAATAAATGTATACAAGTTATTCATAGCTGCTTGAATGAGTAGCCATATAATTGTTCTGTTTACCATGCTGCTGTTATGCCATCATATCATTTGGTGTTTTGTCAATTACATATGATTTCTTTTTGAATTTTTAATTAACAGTAATAAAAAATAAAAGCTATTGCAAATAAATTACTGCATGATATATTAACTTTTTAAAGCACTGTGGTTTATTTCTTGAACCACTTATACCAAAGCACTTAATGCATGGTGGTTCAATTTTTAAACTATTTAATTAATAAAGCATATTTTTAAGGACAAAGAAAGTTATTTTAAAGTTTAAAAATATACCTTCTCCATTAAGTGGTTTAAAAACTGAATCACTATGCATTAAGAGACTTTGATATAAGTGGTTTAGATAAAGAAACCACTGCGCTTGAAACAGTTTAAAAAATAAACAATGAACAGTTTCATTGAATTCAGTAGCTTAAAGAAGCCACAAATTATGTTATAATGTTTTGCTAGATTTTATATCTAAATAAAAAGATAAGTAGATTTAAATTATTTTGAACTATACATTGAAAATGCAGGGATTTTTTTTTTTCTTAGTTGAAATGACTGCTAAATTACTGCTGTAGAAATGGCTCTGCTTAGTTGAAGTGACTTTGCCAGACTTTTAGAAAAAGTCTAACATCTTAAATAAAAATTCTAGCATCATTAATTTGTTCTCATTCAATTTATCAGAAACATTCCACACAGTGACAACACTTCCTGTCTTTAATATTATCTTTTCAAAATCAAATTCTTAAAAAAATATTTAAATTTCTGAGAGTATTATTAGGAGATTTAATAAAAATGACACTATTTTCTTTAAATAAAAGCATTCACACTAAAAATTTATAATTATCCATTCCATTTATTTTTCAAATCAATTTTTAGTAGCTGCATTAAAAAAAAAAAAAAAAAAACTACATCATTGATTTTTTTCTTTACCTGAAACAGATTATAGGTTTTTCTTTTATATGCTAAATATTACAGAAATATGTAAATAAAACATACCACTTAATACACATGGATATATCGTTGGGCCATGAACAGAGAGGGTCTTGTATAAATAACCCTCAATACCAAAAAAACATAGGTAAAGAACAATGACACAGACAGACAAACAGAGAATCCTGTAAAAAATATAAATTATTTTTAATGTACTGATTTATATAGTACATATGTTAAGGTTCTATTGCTGTTATGACTACAAATTAATTATAGCATAATATAAATTATTATATTATCTATTAGTGACATATTTTAAAAATATTTGAAAGCTTTTTAAAGGTTAAAAATATACTATGTTAAATATATTATTATGGTTCTGAACATAAAATATTGGTTTTCATTGTCATACAATTTTCTTTGCTTTGATTCATGACATATATACTGATTCTACTTTCAAATTTATTTATAATTGCAATAATATAAACATAATTTTTAAAAGTCATCATAAAGCTATAAAATACTTGTGTATTAACTATATTCTAATGATTAATTGCCAAAGATGACATGTTAGTCAAATGACTTTTTCTTGTCAATGACATGAGTTAAAACAAGCCAGGCATATTGATTAGTAAACAATTGCCAATTATTATCGTCTGCCAAAATCAAGACACGAATGGTATAACTGGATATTGCTCCTGCAGCCCCCAAAAATCAGTTTATATTCATGATTAAAATAAAATATGAATCATTCAAAAAAGTTTTGGAATAAATATATATAACTAAAATTACAAGCACATTTGCTTGTAATGTTGTAGTAATTTGTTTCTCCAAATGGACAAACCAACTTTTCCATTCTTGAAGTTTAGCCCAAAGAAAGTTACTTATATACATTCATAAATTTTTTAAAAATATATTCAGATTTCAAACTTTCCCTTACATATCAAACAACTTATGTAAAAAATTTCAATGTAAGGGGTCTTTAGGAAGGAAACATTTAGTAATTGTTAATATTATATGCACTAAAACTCTCTGTAGAAAGAAAAAAATCTAAACTATAAACAAAGAAATAATCTGAGCAACAAAAATGCAAAAGACATAGTTTCTTAATTAATCTTTAGCAATTTATACAAATTTTTAACTATATAGTGTATAAAAATAATACTCTCTTCTTTATTTCATTTTCAATTGTATTATAAAGGACTGCATCAAATTTTGGAAAATTTGGCCATGCATCTTTTAATGTATATTTATACAAAATTTCTTAATTGAAAATCATTTAGGTTCTTATATTTCATTTTGCATCCTTGTTTCTTGAACAAATTTATTTATAAGTATGGAAAAATTTCATAATGTTACCAGTGTAAACAATTATAATTGATGAAAATAAACATTATCATACAGTAAGAAACATCAATAAAGAGTCAGTTCCTTTCAACAATATTCTTGGATTTTGTATGAAAGTTTTTACACCAGTATAGTTGATTATTAATTTTCATATTCTATATAAGATAATAATTTAATTTTGTTTATTTCAATGCAATGTAATATAAATAATAGGTTCCTTGATTTTTTAAAAATACGTCTACTAATTTTGGATAAGAAAAAAATAATATGAATAGACAACTGAAGTTGAACAGAAAAAGTAAGTAGAAGAATAGGAAATAGCTGATGAAACATCAGTTGATGTGAAAGTTCAACTGTTTTGTTGCATTTCTTTAGTACTACAATACATATTTTTTGTTATAACACAATATTTGTGATCTAATTAAATGATATATAGTCAATTCTACATTTTTTGTATGTATACAAAAAAAAAAAAATCCTTATTCAGCATTTAAATAGTTAAAATGAGCAAGAAAAGAAAAATGAGCAAGAAAATGAGCACACATTACACTTTTTCTAAATGAAAAGATACATAAGTAGTCAATTGAAATTAAATCCTGAGCCTTAAACAGAGATATTTTCTTGAAAGGTGCAACCTTTATTTTAACTACTGAGTGCAGTGCTTTGATATTAGGTTCATTTGAGATAAAAATATAATTAGAAGCTTGATTTAACTATTATAAATTATCCTGGGGAAAATATTTCATAAGTGCAAATTAGTGATTTCGCAAAATAATTGACTGAAAAGAAGCATTCTATTTTCATGAGTTTCCTTATTCTCTGAATAATTGAATTTAAGTAATATGCTCTCCCTCTCTTATTCATATTATTTTATACTTTATTTTAATGGAAGTACAAACTTGCAGAATCAATATTTGTAATGAGTTGTGCAAATACCATATTGAAAGAAATATCAAATGAATTATATGATTTAATTAATTGACACAACTTATCCAAATGCTACATCTGTTCAGGCAAATGAACTTTTGCTGCATGAAGTTTGTTTCATAATAGCTTTGCTTAATAAAGTTTATAATTATGTCTATTATCATTTTGCAATTTATATAACTCTACAAATGCTGAGAATGGATGTATAATAATCACGACAAAGTTGCAAGCAATTGTTATTACTAATTCAACAAGCAGGAGACTAAGTCAATAAAATTCAAAGATTTATAGTTATGAAAAATTGTATTTCCCAAGGTTATGTGAAATGGAGCATTATGTAAGTAAAAATTATTCTCAGCTCAAAAAATTATGGACACAATTATGAGGATCGATTTTTATCACAATTACTATTCTAAACAATATATTATGAATTTTTTTGGTATATTACATAGGGGAGAGGATGGATATGGGAGATTAGAAGCAAGCAATTTTTATTTCAAGATACTTTTAAGGCTTTTTTTTTTCCCCCTTACAGAAAGTTAATCTTCTAGCATATTGATATTACAAAATGCTAACATTCTATTAAACATAAAGCAGAGAGAGATTTTAGAACAATTTGTGATGCATGTATAAAATTTGCATACAGCAATCAAGAAAAAGGTAACAATTTCTTAAAAAAACTTTTGGAATCAAATTATTGGCAAGAATAGAACTGTCAAATTCTTATATTTATTGATGATGTTTTCATATAGTGCCAAAATAAACAAATATATATGGATGTGTGTTGTCTCTAAAAAAGTTTTATTAAAATAATTTAAGATAATCTCTGGACAATGAATCGTAAATCCTTATGGCAATTAATATGCCAAATCCAGCTTTAGTATTATAGTATAATACATAAAATCGCTTAGAGTAATAGAAATTATATAATCATGACAAAAAATAAAACAAATCACAATTATTGTAAATTGTCAAAAATCAAAATGTCTAATATTTGACTAGCTAATAATATCAGAAATAATACAAAATCAATGCAATATCGTACATTATATTATAATGCAATATAATAATGCAGTGCAATGTATTTAGTGCAACAACACATCTAAGCAAGAGGGAAGTTTAAAATTTTGGGAAAATAAATCTGCACATCTTTGCTTATTAATTGAAATGACATATTTTTTATAAAAAGAATTACATTATGAAATAAAATATTTAATAGTTTTAGATTCAATAATAACTTTTATAACAATAATAACTTTTTCAATTATAAGCATATTTTTTTGCAAATCGAAATTTTCTATTTTCTGACATTTCAGTTTTACACAATATACGCATATAAAAAATAAGTTATTCTTTTAACACAAAAGGAAAATTAACTTCCAATAACATATCAAACATATATATTATATCAATATATATTTTATTAACTTTTAAAACATATATTTGCACAGATTAGTTACAAAACATTATGCAATCATTATACATTAATTCTATTCAAATTCCTAATGAAATTACCATATAAAAATTGTAAGAAATTTTCAGTTCTTGTAATTTTAACAGATTTAGGTACAAGAGTTTTTATGGTAAATAGGAACTTGTAAGGAAATATGGTAAATAGGAACTTGTCTTAAAACATGTGAGGAGTGCAAATTATTCTTAGTTTCCTTAATAATTATTAATAGCTTAGGAAGAGAAACAATCAGTTCTGAAAGGAAGATAAGTTGCTAGTGTGATCATAAACAAATAATGATTGATTCTCAAAGTGGCTACAACAATTTTTGTTCCACCTTTTGCATGTTTAGTTTCAAGATAGCTGATGTGTATATATAATTTGGATAAGCATAAAATATGGTTGTTCACAATAAAAGTCATTTTTTTATAGTTTAAAATAAATAATTGTAAATTTAAGGGAAGTATTTCAACAAAGTGAGATTATTCCATTTTTCTGTTTGATCATTCAAATTAAAGTTAGAATATAGAAAATTGTTTATTGTTTTTTGATATTACTGAAATTAATACATGGAAAAGTAATCTTAGTTCTTTCTTTTCTTTATCTCTTTGTTATTTGAAAATGTATACAATATTTTTCAAATCATACCAAATTCTACACTGAAAGATTTTTTTTAAAGAATTGAATATAAAAGGATATATCTAATTTACAATTATAGTTTATACTTACTTCTTCTCTTCAATAAAAAAGAAGCAACTAGCTAATATAATTCCATTGATAAAAGACCAATACCCATACATGCGCTCCAATATTGGTCCTTCTAAAGAACAAAAGAAAAGAAATTACATTTTCAATTTTGTTTTTATCATGACAGTCTGATAATTATAATTTCATGTAATAAATTCTCATGAAACAATATCAATTATTGATTAAAAATTATGACATCTGAAAGAAAATATCTTGACAGACATAATTTTAATATCAATTTGTATTCTTTTTAGAAAATGTAATAACATATAAATACATGCTTAATATTCTGTATTAATGTAATTATATGATATAAATACAATACAATTTGTAGAAACTAAAATAATGACAAAAAATAAAGTTATGTTTAAAAATAGATAGGAAAAATTATTAGAGAAAAATTTACTAAGACATCTAAAACACATGCTACATTATAAATTAGATTTGTATTTCAATAAAAGAAATTTATATTCTAAATTTATATTTATTTTCTTTAAAAAAAAGCAAAATTTACAAATTATTGTATGCTATTAATTGCTAATAAATGAGATAGCAGTATTCAGAAATGTTCCATCAGTGCACTTAGACCTTATAATCTATATCAGTAAGTGACTATTAGTTTTTCTTAAATACAATATTGAATTTTTTTAAACCTTTTTTCCTCACCCTCTCCCTCTCTTTCCAATCATTCATTGTTGTCCTGACAAAAAAGGTGCAAATAATACATTGTTTAAGACTTTCATGTTTTAGCCATACAATACTCAATAACCTCTTGACCAAATAACTTTATTTAATCATCTAATTAGATGAGACAGTCCATTTATTACCTTTTAAAACCATATAAGAATGCAAAGAAACTCTTAAATATGTAAGTATGACCTGCAATTTTTCTGCAAATTTTTGGAAGATAGTTTTTAATTTAGACTTAACTGCACAGTAATTATGAAAAAAATTCTATTACTCAAGGCACAATATACATGTATAAAAACACACTATATCTGAAGTGCTTAACAAGACAATATCTGAAAAAAAATCTATAAAAAAATCATAGAAAGTGCAGAAAATTCCCTCATAAATCAAGAATTTCTTTTTCATATGTGCTGAAGAAATTTACTTGTGTAAACCAATTCCTGGTAATGATAATTTATAGTATTAGAAGAATTTTTTACAGAATAAGATGTGAATTTTTAATAAAAGTTGCAAATCTTTTATTTGAATTGAATATAATATAAAACAAATGTTGATCTCCCAAAACAAAATGCAAAGAGAATTTAGATAAAAGAATATCATTGAAAAGTGTAATAATCATATAAAAATGAACATTTTAAAATGCAATGTATATCACGAAAATAAACAAAAAAAAAATCGCACACAAAGAAAACAGCATAATTTAAAAGCTAAAAGGGGAATACATGAAAATAAAGTATATTTATCAAAGAAAATAAATACATTTTATTATTTTTGAAATTTATAAAAATAAGTCTGTAGTTTCAATAAGGATCACAGAAAGCAAAATTTTATCAATTATTTAGACAGTAAATAAAAATAAGTTTAAAGCTATAATCTGATATTATTCTAATTTAAAATCTATTGAGCTTTCTTCATATTTAAACCAATCTAAATTTTTTTTAAAATATTCTGCTGGGGTGAATCATATCTACATCACTTTTAAAAAGCTACAGTAAGCAAGGTTTCTTTAAAAATAGAAATATATATAATTAATATTTCTAGCTAATTTATGAAAATATGACACTAAAAAAAAGGTATAAAGATTAACATATTTAATTATTAGCAAAACTGATTGCCTTGTAAAAGAGTGAATAAACTACATTAATCATATGAAATAAGCTCAATACGATTTTGAAGTACATCAATAAAAAAGCAAATAAATATCCTATGGCACTGAAGTACATTCTATTCCTTTTTTACAAAGAATAGTTATTTCCAACTGATTAAAGATTACAGAATTGTTGATACTTTCAATTTTATCTACTAACTCAGCTCTTAATTAACTATATTTTACCTTACAATATTTAATTTTTGTGAATTTATTTCAAAAATCATCAATTCTAATAATAAAATTGTCACTTAAAAACTTGAATATTCAAAGAACAACTTAATATTAAAAATGAAATACCATGTTACTTATACAAACATTTTTCAGTAGGCTTTAAGAATAAATATTAAATGCATCAAAAATTCAGTAGTTTCTATTTTCAGATTGGGATTTGATTCTTTAAAATAAATATTGTAAAAGAAATCTTAACATTTTTCATCAAAGACTATTTACAGTATTACCTATGAATTCTTTAAAGTTTGTTTCGATCAGCATACATAGATTTTATCACATATTTAATTAAATATAAATGCTTCTATCTGATTGAAAAACTGAAACGTGTGTAATATGTTATAAGACTTTAATAAACTGAAAATATCTTCTTAATCTAAAATGGAGCACAAAATTTATAAACTCTGATTATTTGCAAATAGCATAAAAACGTAATTAAGGATACTGAGATAGAGACAATTATTTTGTATCGAAATTAATTTCAATAATAAACAGAAATTTCAATGATTAAATGATAATTAATAATAAACTTCATATTATCCACTGTCTCATGCTTGTATAAACTGCTTCAATATATATATATATAAATATAAAATTCCCACTCCCCCTCCAATTATATACGGAATTGCTTCCAACTATTTGAACAATATTAGTACCATTTGACTTCCATGGTTCGGAATCAATACCAAAAACTTTTGAGCGAACAAAATTATCTTCAGTGAAGCACCTAAATGCTGCTCCAAAATTTGTGAAAGCAATAAATGCAACCCAGCATCTTAAAGTTACTGTCATCCAATGCGACATATTTCTAAAAATTATTTTTTAAATTGAAAATTTCGAAATCTTTAAGTCATTTTTGAAAACCGGTAGCAGACAAAACATTTATCAACAAAAACTGAAACAGAATACAAGTAAATCCTGTTGCCATCTAGAAAAACCTGAATAACAATACCGGCACCTTTGTATATTTGTGTAATGCCTAGGAGAGCTTCGAAACAATTATTGCTAGCAGTAGCAAGTGTTATAAATGGATTCGAATATATTAATATTTATTAACTTACAATTTATTGGAAAAGAAAGAAAGGAAGCAAATTGCAGTTTTACAAAAGTCATGAAAATCAGAATCTCATTACATGCAACTATTTATGTTAATATAATATACAAAACAGCTATATATTGTCAACAATTAGCTATAAAGTCAATCAAACGTTGTGATTGATTAATCAGATGCATAATTTTATGTGTGATAAAATCGACTGTAGGAGAAATTTAATTCAGATTAAATAAAAATATGTTATGCGAATTTAGATTCCTGAATGACCTAATATTTAACGGATATCCTTCAAAATCTGTTTTAAATTATTATTATTTTTTTTTTCATTTTAATATGAATTTTTTTTTACAAAATTAAATTATTTAAAAATAATAAAAAAAAAAAAAAAAAAAAAAAAAAAAAAACAGAAGCAAAAAAATATTAACAAAATTTTTGCTTATAGAATGCGATCTTCATTTTACAGGATTACTTTCTTATTTTTTTTCCTCCTTCTTTTGTTCCTACCAGTGATTTATAGATAGATCTACAACGACGTTAAGCTGATTGAGTAAGGTACAATAATCAGAAATCTTGAATTTGCTCCAATGGAAACGATAGAAAAAAAAAGTATCCAAATCTTACAATTCTGAGATAATCCGGATGTCTCGTTTTTTATATATTAATATTTTTTAAGTATTTTTTTCATATTAGAATTATTACATATTATAAAATTTATAACACAAAATATATATATATAACAAATATTATAGTCTTTATATAATGACGAAAATTAATAATCCATTATTTAAATAATCGATTTCTTTAAATAATACTTTTTTTTGTTATGGTTAGGCAGACTTTGTTACTAGAGGGAAAAAACTCATGAGAAAACGAGTTCCAGTTTATAATGAAGAATCCTACCTATACAAAGCGTTTCCCAAGTATAGAAGGAACTTAAATAAATATATTGAATTGCTGTTTGATGAGAAAGAAGAAATTAAATAAGTCACAAATAAAAAAAGATTAGTAGGAATTAAAAGCAATATCATTAAAAGGGAAATTTTAATCGAAATTGTTTGTGTTTGAGAGAACACTTTATTAAAAAATGTAAGGAGTATTTATTTAAAAAAAATATTCTCCTGCATCATTCTTTCTTTGAAATTATTTAAGGATCGTTCCATAAATAAGATAAAATTATAATTTTATCTGAAAAAGAGGTTTTTAATATTTAAATGATTATTGGTTGATCTGATAGCAATTATTATTAACTTACATTATAAAATAAATTTCTACTAAATTTAGGAGGATTTATACCATATATATATATATATATATATATATATATATACAAAAGTATAAAAATCAAGTTAATAGGAAAAACAAATAAACCAAATAAAAAAATATAAAATAAAATAAAATAAAAGAATCCGAACACATTTATATTCGGATTATATCCGGAAAACATTTATATTTGCAACCTGAAAACTTTATTTCCCTATGGTCTCAATAGTAAATTAAATGGGGAAGGCTATGCAGATTTAAACAATAATTGCATCTATAACAAATTTAACATATTTAAAAATTTTCTAAATAAAGATAACTATTCTGAAAGATTTAAAAGAGGTAAAGGAAAAGGGGGCAGTTTTCAAATTACATTTGAGGAATTTCAAAATTACTGTTATCTGGAACACAATAGTGAAAACATTCACAAAATTAGGAAATACATTTTTGGTCTTAGAAATAATAAAATTAAATGGTTATTAAATAATAAATTCGGGGAATTAGAGTTTAAAAATTCGTACACAAAATGTATTGTTCTAGATCTAATTAAATGTAAGCTTAACATTGGAAAAAACGATTTACTTTTTAATAATAAAAATAATGTTTACAAAGAATTCTGTGTGATTAAATTCTTTGATATTTACTTCGAACTTAATAATAATATACTTTACTTCGAACATAATAATAATATATTTTTTCCTCTATCAGATAAAACAACTGTTTCAATAGCGTTTAGTTACACTTCAACTTTAAAGAAAAAAATTTGTAATTATAATTACTATGGCAAAAATTTGGATAAAATAAATATTACAGATTGTTACTGTAACAAAGAAAACTATAAAGATTTTATAGATGCTGATAAAGGTCATATTATTACAGGTAATTTAAAAATTATTGAATCCAACTCTTTAAGAGATTTAATGGGAAGAGGAACAAAATTTAGATTAAGAGAAAAAATAAACCATGAAAAAATCTTGTTTTCTATTGGTTATGATTTGGATGTTTTTATTGCCAAATTATCTAGAAAATACCATTGGCCTGCGGAAGGTTTCAGAGAATGGAAAGTGAATATTTTAAAGGAAATAAAAATAAAAATGAATATTGATTTTGACAGATCTAAAGAACGTGGGATTTATTTTAGTAAAACACTGAAAAACGAAATAAAAAATTTAAAAGAAAAATTTGTTATTACAGTAATAGATAAATCAGCAAATAATTTCTGTTTAATTTGTAAATATTATTATAAAGAACTTTTAATTAATAAATATAACTCTAACGCAACTTATATGTTAAAGAACACCGAGAAAAAGGAATTAGATAAAAGAATGCTAGCTTTTGCAAAAAAAAAACCAAAACTACGACTTGCTCTCTTAACTATCCTTATTTATTCCCAACAGTTAAATTTCATAAAAATCCATTAAAATTCAGATTCGTGACCTGTAACACTGGCAGTTATAATTACTATACGGGTAAACATTTCTTTAAATACTTAAAAATTATCCTGGACAAAATAAAAGATGAAGAACACTTTATTATTTCTAGTAACAAAGAAATTCTGGATTTTCTTAAAGATAACAACATTAATGAACTTAATACTTTTGATTTCAAAAATTTATACACTAATCTACCTCATGAAAAATTAATAAAAGTTTGCACTTTTATCTATGACGAATATTTAAATGAAAATATCATTCCTAAAAATAACTGGCTTGAGTTATGTAATTTTAATATTACTAAAAATTAAGTTTTTAATGGTTTTAATTTTTATAAACAAGTTAAAGGCATTCCAATGGGAACAGCTTTCTCAAGTGCTTTGGCTAATATTTTTCTACATTAGTATGAGAAAAAAGTAATTAAATATAATTTAATAAACGGGTGGAGATATATTGATGACCTACTTTTGATTAACTTCGACAATACGAATATTGTAACTAATTGCTATCCAAAAGATTTAATTCTAACAGAAACGAATAAAAATCAACTTGAGGCTACCTTTCTATATTTAAAAATCGAAATTGATAATGATAAAACAATAATTGGTATATACGATAAAAGGGATGAATTCAACTTCAAAATAACAAAACTATGTAACTACCATTCCAATCTAAACTCTAAAATTTTCAAAAATCTAATTTTCTCACAAGTTAACAGGATTAAAAGGGTTTGCAATAATAAAAATTCCTATACTGAAGCATCAAACAAACTCATTAATAATTTAATTAAAAATGAATTTCCTAAAAATTACTGTAATGTCAATTTTTTAATTAAACAAGATATGGTTTGGGATTAATCCTTTGGCTTAAATAAAAAATAGAACTTTCCTTGCATATTATATCACTCAATAGGTGGCGCTGGGAGCTTACAATTTTTACCTAAATTACCGTTAGCTTTGTGTTTTTAATAAGCGGGAATCACAATCGATAGCTTAAAATTTCCTTGAATGTTGATGGTATGTTCTTGCCTTTTTGTTTTTTCTTTAGTGTGGTTTTTTGGTTTTTATTGTTATTGTATTTTTACTTATTAGTGGGTTTTCTTCTAATTTGTCGTTTTGTGTTTTCCTTTCTGTTAAAATGGTATATCTCTTGGGCCTAATTTCAGGGGATTTTCGGGTCACGAAGGAATCATTATTAGACTTAATTGTCTGATTTTACTTAACAGAAAAAATTCCTTTTTTTGAATCCCTGCCTGAGGGTGACCCTTGAAAAAGTCTTCAGGCCGGATTCTTTTATTTTATTTTATTTTATATTTTTTACTTGGTTTATTTGTTTTTCCTATTAACTTGATTTTTATACTTTTGTATTAGTTCATCTGTGTTTTAGAAGTAGCTGCATTTGCGCTCTCTAAATACTATGAAGTTTTTACCAAAACAATTTCCGAAACTGTTTTTTTTCGTTTTCATTTTAGTTTCGTTTTCAAACTTTTTATTTCTTTAGATTG
>JAPMOR010014372.1:507191-518423 GCA_026543865.1 Argiope aurantia
TATATATATATATATATATATATATATATATATATATATATATATATGTATGTATATATATATATATACTGGTGTGCAAAACTTAAGCAACAGGTATGTTTTTTGCCATAACTTCACGAGAAATCATCTGAGAGACATGAAATTCAGAAATGAGATACAGCATTTTGTTCTGAAAGAATGACGAAAGCATAGTTGCGCAGAAATGAATACAACGCATACAGTATGGAATCAAACAAAAAAAGGCTTTATTGAACTCATAGTATCGTTACACATGATTGTTTGTCCAAGAGGAAGAACAGCAAGCAGATGTTCCTTAGTATGGGATATGCCTTCCCCTTACTGCAATGGTTGCTTCGCACCGTCTTCCCATACTCAGCACCAGATTGTCCAACAGTTCTTGAGGTAAGAGTGCCCATTCCTCAATCAGCACCTGTTTAAGTTGTAGGGTGTTCCCAGGAGGATGTAATAGTGCCGCAAGGCGTCTCTCCAAAGCATCTAACACATGTTCTATCGGATTTAAATCAGGGGAGCACGCCGGCCAATCCATTCGAGTGATATCTTCACTTTCCAGGAGCTCCTCAACAGCATGCGTCCTGTGTGGCCTTGCATTGTCATCCATAAAAACGAAGTCTGATCCAATGGCACCTCGGAACAGACGCACATGGGAAAGGATCACCTCCTCACAATAGCTATCTCCAGTTACAGAACCCCTGTCGAAAACGTGGAGCTCAGTCCGCCCGTTCAACATAATGCCTTCCCAGACGACAACTCCAGGACCACCGAAACGGTCTCTTTCCGTGATGTTACTGGGATGAAACCGTGTCCCGACCTCTCTCCAAATCAACTGACGTTGGGAATCGCTTGTAACATCACGGAAAGAGACCGTTTCGGTGGACAGACAATCTCTTGGACAGACAATCATGTGTAACGATACTATGAGTTCAATAAAGCCTTTTTTTTTGTTTGATTCCATACTGTATGCATTGTATGCATTTCTACGCAACTATGCTTTCGTCATTCTTTCAGAACAAAATGCTGTATCTCATTTCTGAATTTCATGTCTCTCAGATGATTTCTCGTGAAGTTATGGCAAAAAACATACCTGTTGCTTAAGTTTTGCACACCAGTGTGTATATATATATATATATGTAATGATATTTTAATTCTAATTTCAATTTAATTAATTTTCAAGATTTTATCTTAGGCCATAGTAACTTTATTCTAAAATATTCTCTTATTTCGTGATCCAATTCCACTGTCTCTACTTAATTAATTCAAGAGAAGCTTTGTTAAATTGCAGAATCAGCTAAAAGTCAAACTTTCCCACACTCCGCGTGAAGAGGCAAAATACCGCTGATGAGGCAAATTCTTTCTTAAAAGATCCCTGTGTTTCCCTTGCATGTGATTGACATGCGTCAGAAATCTCTATCAGAATCTTATTAATATATTAGCACTATGAAGAAATATTTTCCCTATCAAAATCATAGGTTATATAAGACGAGGGATAATTTATTTCACTTTTCTTCCCCACTTCTGTTTTTGCAACGCGCTGTGGCGGACGCACAATGTCCGCGTCTTTGCTTGTAAATAATAATGCTTTCCCGATGGATTAAAAAGAACTTAAAAATGTAAAAAGTCTCTTCACTGTCTTCAAACTGCATTCTGCTTCACATAAAATAATGCTTACATTTTAAAAAGTCGACAAGGATAGTTTTCTGTGAAGAATTGTCAAATGAAATGAAATAATTAAAATTAAATCTGCGTGAAAGAAAAATGAATCATGCAATAGCTCTTCGCCGACGCTCTTCGTTCCGGTCAGCCGTCTCCTGTGTTTCTGTGGCGAAGTTCTTTCATCGCCGTCTCCTTCGGCTGCCTCCGGCCACATCGTTTCACGCAAACCGTAGTCCAGGGTCTGGTCCAGTTCCCGTTGAATCCCCTGCATCCCGTCATGTTACCGCATCGTCGATGTTACCGTGCCTAACCTGTGGCTTCATTCGACACTGCTGCTTAATGCCCTTCTGTTTGTGTACCATTTCGCCATGTGCGTGTTCCTTATATCTTCAAGGAGTTGATTCTCCTTGTCATCATAAAAAATTTCTGGCTCCTTACCTGTGCTGAATAATTCCGATATCAACATCATTTCCTTATTATATCATCATCACAATAATAATCGCCTGCTTTACTCGCCAGTGGTCTCCAGTGCTAAAGTGAATCAACCAGATTTCGAAAATATCACTTATGTGTTATATTATCATCTCAATATAAAAATAGTTTTCCGTCACCTGCCGTAATTTCCAGTTCCAGTGCTCAAAATTACATTTTGTGATTAACTGGAAAAGTGATTATTTTTCAAAAAGTGATCATTGTTTTAAAAAAAAAATCATCCATCAGCTGACTAAACGAGTGAAATTCAAAATTTATATTCTGTACTTTTGATTTCATTTTAAATTGCATTTTTCTTTTATAATATAATTGCATATAATCTTTTATATTATTATTCAAAATATCATAAGTTTTAGTTCAAAATATTGAATTTTTAAATTTTTTCTAATCTATTATTTAAAAATTATGCAAACAGACCTTGTGAACGAAAAAAGTAACATACCAAGATTCTTATATACTTAATAATTAATGGCACGTGATAATTAGACTAAGGTAGTAAATACCTCAGGGGAAATTGTTACACCCCTGACAGTTATTAAGCCACCCTCTATTATCACTGTGTCCAAATACTTGTTTTTTACAAAATACAAATATTTTTTATATTACATATTTTTTTTCTCTCCAAATACTATAAGAGTATTTTGAGTCTTGTGTTTGTTACATTCATTCACAAGTGTTTTGTTTGATATTTTTGAATTTTGCAATTATTATTATCATTTCCAAATGATTTATTTGAAATACATGAATCTCACATTTATTTACATTTCCAAAGCTTTATATGAAACCATTCAATTTTAGTTGGGTTATTTTCATTTCCAAGATTTTCATTAGATATTTTCAATCTTGTATTTATGGTTTCAGTTCCAAGCGTTTAATATGAAATATTTCAATTTTGCAAGCATTATTTTCATATACAAGTTTTTTACCTGAAGTTTTGAATGTTGTATTTTTATATCCAGCTGAAATACTTAATTTAAAATCATAACTACACTAATATTTCATTTGGGTAAAATCATAACAATATTGATATTATATTTAATAATTTATTTCTAATTTAATAATCTTGTTGAGTCAGATTTCCTAACATTTAAGAATAATATAAGCAAGACTGTCAGATTATTTTCACCAAATTTCTACAGAAAAATAGCCAGAATACATTTGTGCACTATATCATTTAATTTTTAATATTTTGTTATTATTGATGATTATTAAGGTTTTTATATAACATTTTTACAAATATAATTCTTTTTATATTTCTAATGTAACATGATGAATGGGATTTCTGTATCAACGTTTATATTATTGTAAAGGTAAGGGAAACTCGGGTATCACTTTTAATATGCTTATAAATTTTAGTTTCTTACTTGACCACAATTGTAAGGTAAGGCTGTATGTCTAGGGCCCCGACATACTTCCGCGTCTTGCAGTACGGGGAAAATTGTAATGATATTTTAACGCTAATTTCAATTTAATTAATTTTCAAGATTTTATCTTATTTTAGCCCATAGTAACTTTATTCTAAAATATTCTATTATTTCGTGATCCAATTCCACTTAATTAATTCAAGAGAAGCTTTATAAAATTGCTGAATCGACTAAACGCCGATACTTTCACACGCTCGGCGTGAAGGGGTAAAAAACTGTCCAGTAAGCACATTCTTTTTTAAAGATCCCTGTGTTTCCTTTACATGTGATTGACATGAGTCAGAAATCCCTATCAGAATGTTATTAATATATTAGCACTATGAAGAAATATTTTCCCTATCAAAATCATAGGTTATATAAGACGAGGGATAATTTATTTCTCTCTTCTTCCCCACTTCTGTTTTTGCAACGCGCTGTGGCGGACGCACAATGTCCGCGTCTTTGCTTGTAAAGAATAATGCTTTCCCGATGGATTAAAAAGAACTTAAAAATGTAAAAAGTCTCTTCACTGTCTTCAAACTGCATTCTGCTTCACATAAAATAATGTTTTTACACACACACACACACACACACACACACACACACACACTAGTGATAAGAGAACTTATTAAGAAATACATATGTTGGTACTCCAAATTTAACACACTGGAGGGTAAATATTTTTGTTAATTAATTAAAAATTAAAGGATTATAAAAATATCTTTTCCACTGCATAATATTAAAAAGCAATTAATATTATGCAGTTAATTAAGTTTTTAAAATACATTTTTTTTTCTATTTTTGAAAAAGAATTTGTTTAATATCTATATGATTTACATCACTGTTATTTACTAATGTTTTTTTTTTTTTTTTTTTTTTTTTTTTTTTCCAATTCAAATTCATATTAGAATCTTTCCCTAGATGGCACTACGAAACAAATTTCACATATTTAGTATTCACATATTTATTGATATTATTTTTAAAATATATGAGAAACAATATTTTAAAATTCTTTGAGTTAATTAAAAAAAAATCATCACATGAATAATATATGGAGAACAAAATTAATTCTTATATTTAAAGGTTCTTATTTTACTAAACCTCTAACATTATAAAATTATTGATAAAATGAAATAGTAATTTAAATAACAATATTTATTTGATATATAAAATATACATGAATATATACATTATAATACAATTAAATTATACACAGAATAAAATAAAAATGAATAGAAACATTATAATACATTTAAATTATACCTAGAATAAAATAAAAATAAATATAAGCATTATAATGCAATTAAATTACACACAGAATAAATTAAAAATGCATATATACATTATAATGCAATTAAATTAAAAAATTGTCGATTTTTTAAAATCTAAACATAATTTATCAAAGTGTTTCTTTGAGTACCAGTTCTTGATGAATAGCACGGGATATCTTTGAAATAATTCATAATATTGAATGTCTTCAATATTTTGAAAACATATAGCATTTAGCCAAAATTCTGGAAAAAAAAAATAATGAAAATCAAGAATTTGAAAAAAATTATTAAACCACTTATAATTGTATATCACAAAAAATGAAATTAGCTCTATACTGATTGTTTATCAAAACAATTCTTCAAGCAATAATTAAAGATTAGTAAAATTTATTATTCATTTAATGAAAAAATTATTGAACTACTTATGATATACAGTCATAAATTAATATTCATAAAAAATAAAAGTAACTCTATACTGATTGTTTATCAAAATAATTCTTCAAGCAAAAATTAAAGATTAATAACATTTATTATACATTTAAAAGGAAAAAAAAACTATTTATTATAACACATAAGAATTGCTTAATGAAAAAATAGTTTTTTTATTTATCTTCAAATATTCCTCCTCCTCCTTCGAAGAAACAAATATCATAGGTTTAACTTCTCATTTGCTTTTCGAATTAATGAGAATTTTGTTTTAATTGCACATTTCTTAACTTCATTTTTAACTATTTTTTTTATTTGTCTTCCATCGATAGTACCTTGAACATGGATTTCTAATCCATGTTCTTCCTTAATGAACTGACACAAACTGTATAGTTTATCATTCTTTTTTAATTTATATTGTTTAGTATTTATCATTTCAACAATATATTTTTCTGTGCGTTTATTGAAAAGTCCTATTTCAATAAGCCGTTTTTTTACCACCATACACATTGAAATTAATAGCAACTATTAAAATAATCTATTCATGATAAGAAACTATTTCAAAGTAATCAAGTAAAAAAATGATATCAAGTAGATGATCACAGCGGCTTTTATATTTATTATTCTTGTTTAACTTCTTTCAAAAATGTCATTAGTAAAAACTTTTCACTGAATGATTTCGAATAGAAACAATTCAAACAATTTCCAAAATGTCATAATAAATATTTATATATTTTTAAAACGTTATAAGCAAATCAAAATTATTGGTTTATAATAAATTATTAACATTCAGGCATATAAATCTTTTTGATGATCAAATTTACTTTTTTATTATGGAAAAAGAATTAATGAACCTATATTGTTTATTTCTCTTTCTATATTTTTTATTTGTGATTTTTTCGCATTAATAAATATTGTTGCGAAATTTTCTTTACCGGGGTTCGTTTGGATAGTGGAAGTGATACGGTGTATAGAACGCTCAATCAGCAGGCAGAAGTAGAATAAAAACAACGACGTTTATTTACACGAAGACACACAGGACAGCACAAAAGCGACGACTATATACAGCACAGAAGACGATTATCTTCACCCGAGATGTGTAGCATACAACAGCACACACAGCAGCATACAACCAGAATCTACTGCAGACAGTAGCGCACAGCTCAGTTCAGCACTAGCTTGACTCAGTCGCTTCCGACTACTCCGTCTTCTACTTCTCCGACTCTGACTACTGACTTCGCTCCGTCGATTCCGCTTACTCTTCTTCGACCACTCTGACTACTGGCTTTTCCGCTCCGTCTTCGGACTACTCCGTCGTCTTCGACTACTGGCTTCTTCGTCTCTCGCAGCTGTGGACCCTTTTATAGGTCTCAGGAGGCGGGGCTAGAAGCCTCTCAACCAATCAGGAACGTTCGAGGCGTATCTCGGTTCCTACTGGACGGATCGGGAAAATTCCCGAAGTTTCGGGTATTATCTATTTTGGCGCCAAACTCGCCAAATTCGTTGCCAAGTCGCCAAATGGTTGCCAAGTTTGTCGCCAAGTTCCGGGACCTCCGACGCACACCTGGACTCCGTCCCATTCAGATGACTGTAAAACATTCTTTCCAATGATGGAACAAACTATACTGGGAAGCCGAATTGCAGGTTTGTAACATTGCTTCCCTCTTCAAAGACTGACGTCCCGGCAGTCCTACATCAATCCATCAGCTGGCGTAGAATTCCGTATGAAGTTATGATGATGATGCTTTAGGCGACTTCCGAAGATGACATCATTTACTAATTTGGCGGCGACTAACGATCCATCCGAACCTTCTCAATGGTTTTGACTCGGACCTCTTCGTCGTTTCGGGTTGTACATCCAGACTTGATTCCGCTCCTTAAAATGCAGGATGTCCCATGGAGCCAAACGCTGGATCGTAGTAGAGACCTTCGGAATGAATTCTTGCCAGGCTTTTCGGTTGATCACTTTAAACTTCTTCCATCGAACCAATCGTATATCAGGATGATCCAACGGTGCTTTCTGAAGTCCACTCGAAAGCCAGGTATTCACATTTGTCAACAAAGCTTTCACAGAAATACATCCACCTCTTCCCGGTCTATTCTCGACACTCGAGAATCGTCCGCTGCTCTCCACACTTTATCTTCTGAAGAGCGCATCCATTTTCGCTGGAAAGGTCCCTCTGCGACGACATAACATGTCCGTATGCACAGGAGATTCATCGGCTCCCATTTGCATCACACTTCTATGCAGATCCACAGCAAAGATGAATTCTTGAAGGAAGTTGAGATCGTGACTACAGGGATCAGCGATTTCAGCCATGTAATCTTCTTCCGTGTCACTATGCAAGGAGACACCAAGAGGCCCGCCGAGAGGTAGTCCCTTTAATCTTTGGGACGAATCCAATCCAAACAGGGTCGCATTAACTCTTGCATCCAGAGGCATCGAGCACGGGTCGCCACCAACAGACCCGTTCGAAGAAAGTCCATCTTCTCCATCCCCAAGCGCCTGCACTTTCGGTTCCACTTCAGGGGACTCATTCGGAGAAGACTGTTTCAGCTCCGCAACTATTTGACATTCTCCCTGTTGGTTCCTCTCCTTATTAAACCTCGGTTCATCCTCCGGATGGCTAAGCTCCTTTTCGGTGACACCAGTCTCCATTCGGTCTTCACTCTTTTCTCCTTCCACTTGGCTCTCGTTACTTCCTCCAATTTCTTCTGTGATATCTTGGACTTTTTCTGTTTTGTTAACTACATCTTTTAAAATTTCTTTCCACGATGAAATTCCTTTCTTCAATTCGCTCTTCATGTATTCAAACCCGGTTTTCATTTCTTCCGTGAAGGCTTCCATTTCTTGCAAAAATTTCTCTTGTCCGGCTTTCATCTCCTGCTCCATTCTTTCTTGTCTTTGCTTCATCTCCTGCTCCATTCTTTCTTATCTTTGCTTCATCTCCTGCTCCATTCTTTCTTGTCTTCTCTCCATTCTTTCTTGTCCTTGCTTCATCAAATGCTCCATTCTTTCTTGTCTTTTCTCCATTCTTTCTAGTCCAGCTTCCATATATTTCTTCATCTCAGCCAACAGAGCCAGTAACTCACCATTACCGCTATCAGACATTGTTGCTTAGGATCTCGACAGCACCATACACTATTAACCACTACCCCACTTCTGACACCAAATGTTACGAAATTTTCTTTACCGGGGTTCGTTTGGATAAGTGGAAGTGATATGGTGTATAGAACGCTCAATCAGCAGGCAGAAGTAGAATAAAAACAACGACGTTTATTTACATGAAGACACACAGGACAGCACAAAAGCGACAACTATATACAGCACAGAAGACGATTATCTTCACCCGAGACGTGTAGCATACAACAGCATACACAGCAGCATGCAACCAGAATCTACTGTAGACAGTAGCGCACAGCTCACTTCAGCACGAGCTTGACTCCGTCGCTGCCCATCGTCGTTTCCGCCTCCTCCACTCCGTCTTCGGACTCGGATTACTGACTTTTTCGACTCCTCTGTCGTCTACCTCTGGCAGCGGTGGCCGCTTCCTTTTATAGGTCTCAGGAGGCGGGGCTAGAAGCCTCTCAGGAACGTTCGAGGCGTATCTCGGTTCCTACTGGACGGATCGGGAAAATTCCCGAAGTTTCGGGTATTATCTATTTTGGTGCCAAAGTCGCCAAATTCGTCGCCAAGTCTCCAAATGGTCGCCAAGTTTGTCGCCAAGCTCTGGGACCTCCGACGCACACCTGGACTCCGTCCCATTCAGATGACTGTAAAACATTCTTTCCAATGATTGAACAAACTATACTGGGAAGCCGAATTGCAGGTTTGTAACAATATATTATCTCAATCTTTATATATAACTAATCTATTTATTTTTAACAAGAAGGTTTATTTAGCTACTAATATTCAGAACCTGACTTAGCCTAATGGGGGTCCGAGGTCAAAACTTCTTTGGGGTCCCCCTCTGCTTCACTACTTCAGTAATGAAGAACCGTGCATAGAAGTGCGTAGAACGTGTCTATGGCATTTTATGTTAATTAATTAAAAATGCTATTTAAACTTAAAACTAAAAACACTCTCAGTCTTAACTCGAAGTACCACATTTAACCATTGAATTTAAAATGCCATCTGACAAAATGCTAAGGCAAGATTTATATTAGAATGCTCTCTACAACTATCTTAAGCATCTGTCTGCAAGAGAAACTCCTAAATCTCAGAAACTAAATATTAGTACATTTTTAAATTAAAAAATATGCAAATTTCTCAACAGTTTTTTTCATATGTCGGAGTATTTAATTATTTCTTGGATACGAACAAAACAAATTTCATTATTTAAGAAAGGTAATTATTTTATCAGTCTTATTTTACTATAATAAACATTGGGAAATTAAAGGCCGAATATTTATTTTATAGAATATAGATTTTTTTTTGTGTTCATACGATAGATTAATGAAGAAGCTAACATAAAACTGATGGATTTTACACTGTACTGATATTTTGTTTAAATAAAGTTCATTAAAGAAGGAAACGTAAAATAAACTTTCTATTCGATCTGCCCCCCCCCCCTCTCTGATGCGGAGACCCGGGTCAACTACCCCCGTCTTAGTCAAGCTCTGCTAATATTTAAAATGAATAATAATTCTAATTTAGAAATATAAATTAAGCAAGAGTTTTCAAAACTATTGTTAATTCCCGATGCTATTTGCAATTTCTACCTCAATCATATGGTACTTTTTTTTTCAAAAGATATTGCTTTAAAGATTTGATTTGGTTTCATGTGATGTTTCCTTACTATGGAATGGAGTTATTTATACAAAATTTTCTACCTATTAAAGAAAATATTACACGATTGCTATGTTCAATACATTGTAATCAGTTTAGAACCACACTATTAGTATTAAAAACATAAACACATGATTTTTGCATAAATAGGGATTTTTGGAAGCATAAAAAAAGAGTATATTTCCTGTAACTATGGATAGGGATATTCATATAAAAAAAGAATTTATTATTAAATTAGATAATTTGTTCAAGATGTGATACTATAAGAGAAGTTTCTTCTGGTGAATAATTTGGAGATATAAAAAATTAGTATCTTGATACTAATTTCATTTGTATTTAAAATAATCTTTATTAAAAAAATCCTTCATTTGTTCAATAAATCAATATCCCTAAATTATTTTAACAGCATCGAAATTTTTAAATATACTGAAATATTTTTCGCACATTTGAACATATAATCAACTAATAATTAAATGAATTATTCCTTGATGACATCACTTTTTTTTATGTGGGTATTGGTATTCGGATAATTATTTGGCAGAATGTATTTACTTATACAATTTAAATCAGTTCGCTATATTGTATAACATCATGATTTCAAATTTTATACAATTGCTTGAAAATTTAAAAGAAGTAAAATTTACTCCAAGATATAAAAACGTAACATTTCAAGCATCTTTAAATATGAATACTGTTGCGAAATTTTCTTTACCGGGGTTCGTTTGGATAGTGGAAGTTGGAGAGGTTCAATAATGATGACGGACCTTTTTGGTTTTTAAAGATTTTATTGTTTCTTCGCTTTCGGGAGTTACTTTGAGCCTTGCCTTTCGGCGTGCTGCTGGGTCGATGATGTTACAAAGACTGATGGTTTTTTATATATACCGCTAGAGGGCGTTACAAGTGAGAGGCGGGGCAACATGCTTACGTAACATACTCCCACCTTGAAATTGCCCAATTTCAACATTCAGACACTATATGAATTTCACACATCACAATAAATTCGACAGAACTATTACAAAAAATGAATAACTATAAAATAAAATAAAAAAAATACTGAAATAATTCTTATATACAAATTTACACAAAATAATACTGGAATAATTCTTATATACACAAATGAGTTAAAATCTCTTTATATTATCTTACAATCATATAAATATGTAAATCCAATTAATTGTTT
>JAPMOR010014380.1:0-43699 GCA_026543865.1 Argiope aurantia
ACATTCATTCAGCTCTTCTTCAGTATGTTCAACAGTGAAGACAATATCTGTTTCTGTGTCTATCTTTCGTTTTGAAGAGGAATTTTCCTTGGAAATGTAAAGTCCCTGATACAGAGACAGCATAAAAAATAATTTCTTATATTTTTTACTATTTCCAGTGTAGGTTGCAATCCTGCAAGAATAAAATTTGTTATGAAAGATACATTATTATGTTTTATAATTACATATTAATGCCATATATAAATGATCAATTGATTCTTTAATATTTTTAATGGATTTCTATTGATTTTGGGGGATGGGGATGGAGAATAATAAATAATTGAATGACATAATCTTATCTTTTGGATTTATGAAACCTTTCCAAATGTGAATATAATTTCCAAATAATATTTATAGATGAAACAATACCTTTATTTATAGTTCTAAAATTGCTACTCGCAAATTTAATATGCATGCTTGTACAGAGATATTTTTCAGAGATAAAACCTCAAACATAAAATTAAAATTTTGTAACTAGATAAAATGATAAATACAAAATAAGTAAAAAATTATTTTAAGGCAATCAAACTTACAGAAGGATGATTTACAAATATACATAACTCATTTAATGAAAAAAAAATCTTACAATTTTTTAAAAATATTTAATATTAGGTGTACAATTTTGCTTCTGCTGCTTTTCGATAAATGGTTGCAGTGGTAAGTACTGGTCGAAAGAGCAGATAAAACAGGTCACATGAAAAGCATGCCATAAAAACATCACATTAGTAAATGCATTTGCTTTTTTTTTTTTTTTTTTTTTGTTGTTGTTGTTGATTGAAGATGCCAGTTTTCGGGCCAAATTCTTTTAATTTGCCAAAAGTTTCAATTTTCTGTTTTCTATTTAAAAAAAAGAGGCTGCGGCTAATTTGCAAATACTTACTGTGAATCTGCTCTCAGCAAAAGAACATGTTATGAATGGTTTCAACGTTTCAGACTGAATGTTCACGAGGCCAAGGTTATGCATCTTATTTGATGGCACCTGTTTATTGTAATACATTATTAGAGGTTGATAATGAATGAAACCATCCTAAAGAATTGGTATCGAATGTAATTGATGCATTGAAGGAGGAACGGCGACAGCACCAAAAGATCAAAAGTTATCCTCTAGCATGACAATACTTGGTCACATCCTCAAAACCGGCCAATATAGACTTGGAAACGCTAAAATGGAAGGGGGGGGGGTAGGTCATACTCTACCCTTCATAATCTACAGACATTGCTTCTTCTGATTACCATTTGTTTCAATCGATGGCATGCGGCCTAGCTGATCAGCATTTCTGAGCTTATAATGTAATCCAAAAATGGAGAGATTCGTGGATTGCCTCAAAAGACACATATAGCAACAAATAATACATTGAAACATGATTTGGTATATCGCTTTTTAAGAATAAAGCATAAAATTTTGGAAGGGGGGAAAAAAGAGAAAAAAAAAAACACAGTGGAATCAATTTTTATACTCAATATATGATGATTTTAAATGTTTGTAACTACTTCAATTAAAAATGTAAGAATTAAATGTTCTTAAAACAAGTAATAAATTTATATGTAAGAACTGATAGATTGTTTGCCATCTCTATAAATTTGTGAATCATGGGATATAATTATTTTATACTATTTTATGTTTAAACTCATGGACTATAATTTTTTAACTTATTTTTATGATTATTATTAATTTACTAGAAAATACACTCACTAAGATGGACTGCTATTGTGTTAACAATATATCAGATCCGATTTAATGTCTTTTTGCTTTCCATTGCAGAATCTTTTTTCTTATTAACCTTTCTTTCCTTGCATTAAAATCTTCTGCATTAATACAATGCATGAACACTCAAATCAAAATTAATCACTAAAACTGGATTGAAACATATACTGATTCACTAATAGAAAAAATTCAATGTCAAACACAAAAATTCAAAAAAAAAATTTAAAAAAATACTGATATTTATTGTTAGCTTGCTTATCATCAAACATTTAAAGATTAAAATAATTGATAAATTTCATATCTTAGTGTAAAGTGAAATTTCTAACTAAAAAGAATTTTAATGGCTTACACAAATTAGATTTTTGTAAGACTTAAGATTAATATCTGGCTTCTCTCGATACACACAATAAAATCATACCAACCTTTCAAAAACTCGCCAAACGTCTGCTTATTTAGATGGTTATAAATATGGTAGAAAATCGCTAAATAAGAGACTAATAAATGATAATTACTCTCATAAGATTTAATACCATGGTACACCAATATGATTCCATCAGAAAGCGAATATATGCCAATACATTAATTTAAATCATTAGCACTCATTAAGGCAACTCTCTTTTCTTTTTCCCATCACAACTGATTGTCGCTATGCATTCTTTTGTATTTTACAAGAACCACTAATAGGAATTTGCATTTTTCATGCCACTTATTTAATACCAATGTTCAAAGATTAAGAATATTTGAATTCAAGAACATCTTTAACTCACTTTTTCTGACTTATTACATCTTACATACGTTACAGATTAAATCTTAAAATTTATACTAAATATTTAAAATTATACATATCAAAAGAGAAAAAAATTAGGGACAATTTAACACGTTGAATGCAGGTATATTTTACTATGAACGTGTGAATGCACTAATCTATTAGAAATCTATTTTTAGCCAACCTACATGTTAGTAACCGACTACAAAAAATGTTAAGTTGTATTTCGCACATGCAATGTGTTAAGATTAATGTCCTTTCTCCAAAGCTGTATTTTTTGTTAAATATCAGTCAATTTTTATTGCAACCTTAAAAGTCAATTAATATCTGAGAAGTCATCCAAGATGGTGGATATTTTTTAAGTTCTTGAATGGTTGGCACAATTTTGTCATACCTGGCAAAAAACCAGACACTAATCTTAAACCTCATTTATAGGGTGTACATGAATTAAATAAATTTTCTTTCTTGATGACAAAAGAGAAATTGGGATTTATTCATTCACTTATGACACATACCAAACAGATGGGAAAATTTTTAATTCCCTACCTAGTATTATGGATATCATTGGATGTTTATAATACAGTTATTTTTCATTCTTATTCAAGGAATAGAAGTATACTTTTAAAAATTGAACATAATATATATATAGTTGTAAATAAATTTCGTAAATATATTGCTGATTAATAGAATATTGCTTAATTGATTTAAAATTTTCCTTTTCCTGTCAATCAAAACTCCTCTCCCACCTCACTTTCTTAAACGTCTTTTATACATTCATTCCAAAAATATATGTATCACTATATGTTGACAGATTTTTTAAAAGTTAGTTTCAAAAACTTTTACATATATTCTGTATAAGATCAAATAAGTTAAATATTACAAACACATATAAGAGACAAAAAAAAAAAAGAAAGAAAGAAAGTTAAAACACCAAGCAGCCAAAATTTTGCCTTATTTGTGGTGGTAAGCAAGTCCAGACAGAAAAACTTGAATAGCTCACCTCGAACCCTACCATATACCATTAAAAACACCCACCCCCATCCAAAACTCCACTTTCATATTATCTGACCTCTTAATACCTTATTTTTTCCTCTCTGACATTATTTTTATGAGCATTTTAAAAACATATTTAGACTAGCATACAAAACTTAAGCAACAAAGAAAATTTTCAACATACAGTTGTAAAACTGGAGAAGAGGGTTGGTAGAAAAAAGGGTTCAGAAAAAAACAATCTAACACCAATTCAGAAGAAAGTTGATGCATTTGAAAATATCAGAATCACGGCATTACAGGTGGTACAAAAATGCACTAAAGAGAAAGTCAGTGTAAAGCAACTTAAGATTTTCAGATATTCGTTTTAAGTTACATCTGTTCCAAGATAAATGGCTATAAGAAAAAGCGATATCACACATTCAAAATGGCTATAAGAATAACCATTAGAATGCCTTTACACAAAGTAGAATAATCCGAAGAAGGGCAGGGTTTGATGAGCCTTGCTCAAGAGTTTAAAATTGATGTTTTACACACCTGGAAAAGATTGCAAAAGACAGATACAGCTGAAAAAAAAAAAATTGGTGGTGGACAACCAGAAAAACAGTGGCAACAGGTAACCAATATATAACTATGCTAGTGAAAAAGGACTCAAATCATATACTGGGCAATATTGCTCAGCAATGTTGTTCATTGTTTATAGCAACTGAATGATAGATCTACTGGTTTTTTTAGGCCAGGCAACACACAAAAAAGGAGCCTAATCGTCCAGTATCCAAAATACTGCATACCACTAATAGAATACAATCAGCAGCACTGTTTACAATGCAGTAATGATAACAAAGACTAGACATCTATTCAATGAAATCATGCCCTCTAATGGTTATAAAAATTACTTTAGCTCACAAATACTTCTTCATGCAGTTAATATGGAGAAAGATAAGAGATTTTTATGCCAATAATATCAAGTAAAGAAACTGCTGGAACTGTCCTGGTACGATTGTGTGGAGATGAATAAAAGAATGGTGTGTAATATTTTCGAGAAAGGTTTAGCAACAGGAGATTCTTACCGTGATAAAATTATTCTTTCCCATGTACATCTATTCCAAGATATCATAGATCCATTTGCGTTTATGAAAGGTACTGAACGACTATACATCTCTTCTTTACTTAAGGGTTAGAGGAAAGTAAAGATATTTGTTGAATGTATTAGGCAGCGTTCTTCCCATATTTAAATCCCACTGAACATGTTTGGGATGCTTTACAGACTGATAGCATAGACATATTCTCCAGAGACTAACAGACAACCGATACAAATGTTTATTTAGAAATGGACACCATTGCCTAAAGAATTGCCAAATGTGTTGTATGTGGCAGGCAGTGCCGCACAGCCATGAAAAAGCATATCCCTCACTAAGGACCTTTAGTTGTTCACCCGCTCATCCAGACATTTTTTTATTTTTGTTCCACTTTGGTCCCCACTTTGACATTAAATCATTCTAACATAAAGAGATATAAATGAAAACTTCACCAAATCAAAATCATATCAATAGGTACACTTACATTCTGAGTAGATCTCCTGAGTATGGAGTGGCACTTTTCACACAAGCGTATACAAGACTAGGTACATCTACATATACCACTGGCTTTCGGAGACGACGAAATAAAATAGCTGAAAAAAATTAGAGTATTTTATAAGTCAGCTATGATATTTCAGCATCATAAATAAAGTTATTTTAAAACCATCTTGATTGGTTCGCTGGAAATATTTGATAAAAAAATACTTATTCAGCATTTTGTGTATTTCTGCCTTAATAGCGGTCGCAATAAAATATCGTTTTGATTCAAAATTTTCATCAAATATAAGTTATAAGTATATAAATTAAACTATTTGAGAAGTCTTAAACCATTCTATGCACTGTGATATACATTTCTGTATCTATAAATTTATACATCCAACTATGTCACAGGAAAGAGCAGCGATGTTTATAAATGAGCATTTAAAAAAAAATCTCTTAATTCCTTGGGTTTAAAGGTAAACTTTATTTGCATATGCATCAAAACTTTTAAAATTTTATTTAAAAAATATGCTTTAGGCTAAAATTTATTTAACATGGATAAATAAGTAAAATCTTATTATCTGGAAAATCAACAATGGGGGGGGGGGGAGCAAGTATGAAATAGGGTTAAGGCGATTGACTTTTAAAACATCGATTTTTCGATAACAGTTTTTGAAAAATATCGATTTATTGGTATCATGATCATGAATCATTCTTCACAATGAATCACAATAAAATAAATCAACATTCATAAGTAATTTACATTTTGGTCTCTGATAAGTGTTTATTTTTGTTGGTCTTCATTGCTTTTTACTTTCACATTTAATTTTTGTTAATATTTCTATAAATACTGTCATATTCTATAAAAATACTTGTTTTAAGAATTAGTGATAAACTGTTGGAATAAGCTGTTTTCTGTTCCCTAACTGAATGACACCATCAGCAATTTATATTTAAATAATTAAAGAATTATGTACCTTTTATTTTCATTTATATTTACAATTCAACTAAATTTTACCATTTTATCATTCTAAACATGCAAAATATCTTCCAGAATTAATGGTATAGAAGTTCTATTACAAATTTTAATACCTTTATGAATTAAGTTTAAAAATCATACAAATAATTGATTCAAATGTATAGAATGTACAGAATCTTCAAATATCAAAAACAGATGCTAAAAATTATTTAATTAAAAAAACAGCACTTATTCACTTAAGAAATTATGGTCCATTTAATTTCATAAAATATATTATTTCCTTAGAATTACATTAATTTAAATGTGAAATTCAGAGAAATATGTTTAATTTGAACATTGCCATCATTCCCCAAGCATTTCATTTGTTTAATTCTTTCTATACAAGTTTTTATAAGTCTAAATTTTGAAATGCACTTCAAATATTTACTTACATATATACATTGCAAAGCAAAAAAACTAAATTTTTTATAAATTCGATTCAAACGAAAGTCCTGATTTTTTTGAAAATGTTTAATCTAATGATGTTTTTAAGTCAAATTTTAATTTACTAAAATAATTTTATAAAAA
Source organism: Argiope aurantia (assembly GCA_026543865.1). Lineage (NCBI taxonomy): Eukaryota > Metazoa > Arthropoda > Arachnida > Araneae > Araneidae > Argiope > Argiope aurantia. Next base: position 6,606 of record JAPMOR010014380.1, read on the forward strand.
TATTTTTACTGGGAAAATTGGCATTTCTTTAATTTTTGTATTGTTGTTCTAAGAAGCCAAGAACCCGGAGGTTACAACTTAATTAGTCAATATTCTTATTAAATAAAATGCAACTTCTTTCAGTAAAGAATACAAATGTTATATCTTACTGTAAGATAACACACTATTAACAATTAAATACAGTCGAGATATAGAGAGTGATTGTTACCTGAGGGAAAAAATAAAATTGCTGAAAATTAACATAGCAGATAACTTTCAAATTATATGTTCCAGATATAAACAAATATAAAAGCAGCAGCAAGAAATTGAAATTTTCAGTTGCACATTTGAATTAAAAATTTAATATATCTCTACAGTAGTACAATTCAGAAAGATTATCAACAGCATTTTTAATGCAAGATCAAATTAAATGCGAACGCTTAATCATCTGCTATAAAATGCCTCCTGTACATATAACATGTTATCCACTCTCCTAACATGGGATTTTTGCATAAATGTCTTCTCTTTCACCTTAAAGGGCACAATGGAAAAGAAATCAACACCTCCTATCATTAGGACTCTTAGAAATTTCAAATACTTTCAAAACTGGTTTGAATTTTCGGTCGGTACTTTTGATACACATCCAACTGCTGATACTTATCAATTTTCCGATAATTTCGATATTGACCGAATTTCCGTGACTAAAGAGAATGTTTTACTTTTTTTCTTCTTCTTTTTTCTATATTGGTGGAAAATATGTGTTGTTCTACTTTTCTCTTCTTTTTAATCCACATGTTTTTCTGTAGTATGCACTTTTATATTTCTGCACTTTTATATTTTAAATTTTTCATATTTTATTTTATTTCAGTACATCATAATATGTAAAAAAGTTGATAGAATAATTAGAAATACATAATTAGCTAGAATTTTAATATTCAGAAACATAGCGTTATATTTGGGTGTTTTTTTATATCAATGATGATATATAATGGCAAATTTTTCTTTTATTTGACCCTTTTCTAAAATTTTTACTGTATCACGTCATTTGTCCATAAGTAAATTTACCTTCCATATATAAATGTTTTACTCATTTTGGAATTACTATTTTTCATCTCTTTCTGAATTCTGAAATCATAAATTGAATACATATTTGAATACTAGTACATATTTGAATTAAATCTACCAATACTACTATTAAAATAAGAAAGTAGTTCATAAACAAAATGAATTTTTCAAAAAATCAGATTTCAAATTCGGGTTTTACTAAAATTATTTAATTTTACTCGTTAAAGGCATTATTATGTTTTACTTATTTTTTAAATAAAAAATGAAAGGAAATTGAAGGATTTTTTTAATCAGCAGTAAAAATAAAAGGTAAAATAAAAAAAATTATTATATTATTGAAAAAAAAAATACGCACAATATGATAAAATGTAATGTGCAGACATTGCTTTGGCATTGACACATTTTATTAAAAGTGATTTAAAACAATTACTTTCTAACTATTTTTATTGAAAAGAACACAAATATTTTTACTATATAGAATGAAGTTTCCTTTTATTTGAAGTTTTTTTGATTAGCCAGTATGTTAATAATTTATAATAGCTATAAAATAAATAATTATATCACGATATATCGAATAATATCAATATGTGTTGAACGATATATTGCGATGATGAAGTTCGGTCACCGTCCAGAAATTTGAAATAATAATAGCAACAACAAAAGAAAAATTTATGTTCCCTTTCAAATACTTTTTTACAAATTAATTAAAAAGATATTTAAAAATTAATTCAAATATTTTTATTTTGTGAAAAAATGATATAACAAGAAAGATAATTTTCCAAATTTTAAGATGCACAAATTATTTCTGTGTTGTAATGTTTTCAGAGATTATCATGAAAAAATGGCAATGCTTTGTTTACTTTTTAATTTATTAAAATTCTAGAAAGAATCATTCCAAGGTGCATATTCCTGCCCTTCAAATAACTATGCCAAGTTTGGTAACTCTAAGTTAAATGGTTGGGTATACAGTACATCAACACATATATAGGCATCAATCCTCCTAACTACTAGTTGAGATAAGAAAATCAAACATAAATTATAGAAATAACAGAGGTTGATTAATGCAATGGAGAAAGCAGCTACAAGAAGCTACTTAAGTTTTGTCAAACTGCCAGAGTAATTTTAATTAACAAATCACTGGATTATTTTAATTAACAGATCAATTTTAACTGGAGCATAGCATATCACATTATGAACTGCTCAAGCTCCACATCTTACACTGACTCATTATTAAGGTAAAGGAGCCATTTTTTCATTCATAAGGAAGTGGATATCAACCGCCATAATGGAAACTTCTCATCCCCATCTCCCCTTGACAGCATGAGTGAAAAAGGCAAAGATACCATCTTAAATTTATCATTATTCTGATAAATATTAACTATCTGGCATATCTGAAATAGTTAATGAAGTTCAACAGCAATTATATCACTTTCCTAATTCAAATCAAAGAAGAAAATAGAAGACTATTAAGCCTAAACGTTCCCAAATGACTCTGTCCCTACACAAACTAACTTTTGTCAACTATGCTGATACCACACATAAGTAAATAAATAAAACAAAGTAGAAAATGTTATTTATACCTTAAATAGGCAAAAGCACCTATTTAATTAAATTCCAACTTTTATTTAGCCTAAATTAAAGTGCTTTAGAAAATTTCATGACACTGATGTATTACTACAAAATAATCTCAACTACTGGAATAATGCATCAATTTTTTAAATTATATGCCAATTTGATATAATCTAAATGAAACTTAAAATATATGCAGCAATAGTAACAAGATTATATATTATTTAATTCTCCAAGTGGCTAGTTGATTTTATCTTTCATTTAACTCTCTAAATTGCCCCTCTTAAAATTTGATCTACTAATTCTTACTTTTAAGAAATTAGCTGTTAATAAAGATAAGTGTAACTGAATCTTTGTATTTTTTAATTAAGTTGGTTTAAAAAAAATGTTCAAATAATCATATATCATCTGTCTTTAAGGTGAATGTGAAGAATTAAAACTCAATACTTAGGCAACAAAACCTCAAAAACCAGGAGTGATAAATCATTATTTCCATTTTAAACAGATTTATTGACAGCATTTAGCAGATGAACAAAACAAAAATGTAAAATAAGCTTATAAAAATGGTTTTTAAAAGTACACTTTTATTAATATTATAAAAAGTAGAAATTTTATTTTAATTATTTCTTATTTTTTAGTTTTTATATTGATAATTATTATAAATATTAAGAAATTTTAAAATAATTTTTCAAAGTCATCAAAAGATAATGCTTCAAAATCCAAATTTAATTAAAAGATTATCAGGAAATATTAAATAAGATAAAGATGCCAAGAACACATAAGTGAAGAACATTAGAAAATTTCTGCAGATAAAGAGGTAACTGAAATTACAAAATTCCACACTTATAAGTCAATAAAAAGTATAGAAAAAACAGCATTCACTAAGCAAATTTACACTCATTGAAAGGTTTAAAAAATAAATTAAGAAATATTTAAATACTGAATGTATTAATATTCTAGAATTTTAAACCTTAGATTAATAGCAGTAAAAATTAACAAAGCAAGAAAACTTACACTCAGTAGATTTTCCCAAAAAGATGTGCAAAGCCCAGGCAAAAGCCAACTTCTGGCAAAGTTTAATACGACACTTTCCATGAGCTAACAGCAGTTTCACCACAAACATTGGCATTAACTCCTTATTATAAATTGTTATTAATAATTGGAGCCAAAACCTTTGTAATTTAAGAGGAACATAGAGAGCGTCGTCAGCATTCACAAAAGCCATAACTGCACAAAAAATAAGAAATACAATTAATATTTTTAAAAATATTTATATATATATATATATATACAAACATAGTAATGATAACAAAAGATGACAAACATACTCTTTATATCAAAAATAAGCTATAATTATGAATATTGCATAAAAATAATTTAAAAAGTTGTCTTAATGATATTTTTGAAACTTTTAAAATACTTTATAAAAAAATTATTGATATTTAAAAAATTATAAAACAATATCAATGTATAAATATTTGCACAATATTGCAAAACTATCTGGTTCTATCTGTATTCTAAAATAATAAATCCATTAATAACAAGATTAATAAAAAATTCCCAGCATTTTCAGTTTTTTTCCAGTACATATATTCAAGAAACGAGGAAATGCACAAATAGCACTCATGCTAGTTATAATGCAATATGATTTTAAGAAGTGGATAAAACAAGGAAAGGAAGGAACAATTTAGCATTATTCTCAATAATATTAAAATAAGGTTTATAATTACATACAAGAAAAACATTCTCTTTATTTATTACTTAGAATTTAGTAAGACAAAATTTATATATTAAGGAGGAGGGATACATTACCTCTCATGCTCTTTAATTGCATGTCACACAAAATCAAGGATTAGGGTGAAATAAAGTATGAAACATTGTTACAATGATACAAATCATTTAATGATTATTTAACAAAAAACTGTTACAAAGCAAAATTATCTTTTTTTTATTTATTCCTTTGTATACATTTCATATATTTGGATGTCAATTTTTGCAACTTTTGCAGATTTTACAGCTACCAGTTTCATGCAGCTAATCCACAACAGATAAAATACTAAATTTTTGTACAGCCAAATGTAAATTTTTTAGCTATTTCACTATTAGTGAAGATATGTTAAAATATTTCGATATATCATTGAATGCCTAACTTTTCAGGTACCAATAAAATAAAACTATGCAAAGGTCAATTAAAGAATTTCTCATCATGCATGGCCCGTCGTGCGCTTTACCAAGGGGCACTGTGGATAGCTTTGTGCTTGGAGCATCCACGGACAAAAAATTACTTGCACAACTGTTTTGTTTAATTTTGGTCCTTTTTCTTGGTATTTTGTGGCGTGATTTGCTGTGTTTTTTTCTGGATTGTTTTTTGAAAATGTTTTTATTCTTGTGATACTAATTTTTGTCTCCAAAACCTCAATTTTCTGGGATTTTCGGGTCACGAAGGGTCAGTTGGTTGGACGAGAGTCAGACCCTTCACAGAAAAAATCCCTGGTTTGAATCCTTGCCTGAGGGTGACTCTTGAAAAAGTCTTCGGGCCGGATTCATTTTATCTTTCTTTTTGAATATAAAATTATTTTAATTCTATTTTAATTTTATTTTGGTTAAGCTCATTGTAGCAGCATTAGCGCTCTCTAAATACAATGTATATTTTATTATATAGATTCAGGAAATTTTATATAGTTAATTTTAATATTGTTTATTTCTGAATTGATAGTTACTTAAAATATTTCGATATATCATTGAATGCCTAACGGAAGAATGTGATGCAAAAAGTTTTAATATCCATAAAAGTTCTGTTTTAAATTACTGTTCTTGAATTAAATGAAGCTCAAAATCGGCTTAATTTCGGACATTAAATTAGACGTTTTCAGATTTGACGTGTCATCTTCTGTATTCCTTCTAAATACTAACATCAATGACGACTCTTTGAATTGGCATGAAGTCTTGTATATTTTCCTCTTTTGGCATAACTGCCTCTAATAAAGTGCTTGTTTTTCCATATTACTTAGGCTTATTATCTTCCTGCAAAGCGAGAAGTACACAATAAATAAATTTTGCAGAATTTCTCGAACCCTTTAAGCAAAATCAGGATTTTTTTTATCCGTGCAATTCGTATTAAATACAGATTTTTAGCTGCTTATTGTTTTAAATAAATTCTCTAATCTATTTTGAATAAGCTCACATTTTCTTAAATAATGAGCAAACCCTTTAATAAACTCAAGTATGTTATGACTAAACACCACCTCACTGCTTCCACAGATTGGATGTTTCTATTTCCCCCAGAGAAATGTATTTACGCAGTTACAGAAGTCTCGCACATGCTCATTAGCTGCAATTCGGGAATCTAATTTAAAAAAAAAAAATAGAACAACTGTCTAACAAATTGAAATTGAACTGATCTATACAATGATCTATAAATATGCTCTAGTGATCTATAAATATGCTATATTCAGTTTCAGCATAAATTTAGCAAATTTATTTATTTTGAGTTTTAAATAATTGACTAGCTGTCCTCGATGATCAGCTATTCACCTATCATGTGAAGAGTATTAATTTAATCATGCCAATCAGTTATAATGAATCATATCTTATCACAACAAAAAAAAAGTTACTTTGAATTATATTTATACAATAAACATACAAAAGTGAGAATAGTTTTTTAAAACAGAAGTGGGGGAACCAATGATAATGCAGCTAGAAGTGCTGAATTTACCATAAAAAATTTTGAAATCGGTGCAAGACTAGAAAACTGAAAATTCCCCTAACCCTTAAAGATTGCACAGTGATGCAATATTTTGGAAACTTCTTCATGGGAGAACCAGGGGTTATATGAAATACAAACTGGCAAAATCAACACTGTGATTGGGACTAAAAAATTCTGTCCTTATTTTTACTTATACAGAATATGCAATGAAGTGGTTTTTGATACTTCTTTTGAAAATGGGAAATGGAGATCAGGAAGCCATTGATAACATATCAGGAGGATCAATAGTTACATATGAAATAAAAATGGAATATGTATGGAACTAGATCTTTGGTTCTCCTAATTATTTTAAATAAATAGATAACTTAAGAAATTTAATAAAATATTTTATAATCTTAACTTACTAAATTAAGTCATGAAAAGTAAATTAAATAAAAGTAATTGTAAAAAGTTAAAACTATTAATTAAAAAAATGCACTAAGCAAACTTAAAAGAAAGGTTAGATTTATGGAGAATGTTAGATGTATAATCTCTCATAAATAAAAGTGAAATGCATAAGCAGTATGTATGCTATAAAAATCCAAACTAATCAAAACATTATTATTATTTTCAAATATGAAGCAAAAGGAAGAAATAACATTTTTATTAAAAAAAAAAAGGAAAATGAAAATATTTTCGTTTAATTCAGTGTCAATTCGATCATCTGGATCAAGTAATATTTTCCTCTTAAAAAGATATTCCCTCTTGCACATGAAGTGAAAATTACACTAGAGTACATGGCAGGAGTTTGCACATAATGCATTCACATTATTGCAAATCTAATAGAATAAATGTCTTTATGTTATTTATATCATAGAATGATTTTCTATATAATTACATCATACTGTGATTAAAATGTTAATTACATTCTTAGATTCTTTATCCAAATTTAGCTATCTATAAAAGATAAACAAACCAAAAAAATATACCACTCTTATCTGAAGAAAGTTTCTTAATATCTTCAGCAGAAGTGAAGTTTCCAGGTCGTACCAAAATATCTATAAACTTCTCTCTGCAAGGAAAAAAGATTATTCAAAATTTTAACAAGAAAGAAATAATAAATTTTCTATGGTCATAGAACTAAATGTTGTGAAACATGTGATATTTTTCATTCAAATTTCCCCACTTCAATATTTTAATTAATGCCCATTCCTCTTTTAAAAGATGCTTGTTTACAAAGAAAGAATGAAAATTATTTTCAAAATTGTCCAATAAAAAGACCTTAATTTTTTTAATAGTTTTTAAATAAAGGATTAAAAAAAACACCTAATCTCATTTTCCTGACATAAAACAGGGTTACAACTACAAACTTAAAAAAAAAAATTGTTTTCTGTGATTTCTCTCCCCTTTTATATACAGATAATCAAGATATGAGGAAAAGCATAAATAGAACTCATGTGCTAATTACAAAGCAATGTGATTTCAAGGAGTGTAAAGAGTAACGAAAGGAAGCAACAATTTAAAATTATTAGGAATAATAACTTATTAAAAGAAGATTTAAATTTACATTAAAAAACCCTTTCTCTTTATTTATCATCTGGAATTTAGCAAGACTAAGTTTTTATATCAAGGGAGAGGGTATATATTACCTCTCATGCTCCTAATTGTAGGTCACATAAAATTAAGGACTAAGATGAAGTAAAACACAAAACATTTTTGTTCTGATACAAATCATTTAGTAATTACTTAACAAAAAAAAGCATTGCAAAACAAGATTTTATTTTATTAATTCATTTTTTCAAATCTAATCCTTAACAAATAAGGTACAACATTTTTATATGACCTAATGTATACTTTTTAGCTATTTCACTTTCATTGAACATGTGAAACTATTTCTGATATATCATTGAATGTATTAAAGGGCGAATGTGAAGCAACAAGTTTTAATGCCCATAAAAATTCAGCTTTAAAATGATTGTTCATGAACTAAAAAGTTTGAAATCGGTTTATTTTTTTCAGACATTAAATTTAACGCTTTCAGATTTGATATGTTATCCTTAGATACTAAGTTGAACTTCAATGATGACTCTTTTCAACTAGCAGGCATTCTTGTATGTTTTCTTCTTTTTGCATGATTAGTAAAATGCCTATTTTCCTACATTACTAAGGCTTATTGTCTTTTTACGAAGCAAGCAGCACGCAACAATTGGATTTTGCAGACTCAAACCCATTCAGCAAGATCAGGTCTATTTTATCCGTCCAATTCATATTAAATACAGATTTTGAGCAGCTCATTATTTCAAATAAATTCGATAATCTATTTTGAATAAGCTGACAATTTCTCAAATAATAAACAAACCCTTCAGTAAACTCAAGTATGTTAGACTAAACATAACCGTGCTGCTTCCTCATATTGAATTTTCTATTTCCGCCAGAGAAATGTATTCTGTTCTTTTATGCAGTTAAGAAATTCCAGTTTAAGGCTTTTCATATTATAGCATTCACAGACAGACATAATTTCAAAAATGTTTTATTTGGAGGTTTGAATCAGCAAGATTGGGCGAAATTTTGAGAATATTTTTAGAGATTACATTTCTCTAATATAAATCTCTATTAAATAGTTCATATATGAAAAAGTAAAGAAAAAAATTATTGTTATTAATTTGTTTTTAGGCATCTTCTAACGAGAATAACAAATGACCCACAAGTAACTTTGGAGAATCATAAAAATTTTGCTTTACTTTTATTTATTATCATTGAGTGTATTCACTTTGGCAACTCCATAATGAATGAAATAAGACAATTTCTGGCAAACTGTTAAAAAGTTCAAATCTTTGCATAAAAATATATTAAAGAAAAAAATACTTGAATAAGTCACTAATGGCAAATCATTAAGTGATGTTGAAATATCACTAACAAATATTCTACAAACAAGTAATCATGTGTAGAAAAACACCAATTGACTGTTAAAATCAACACTAGTGATTTTATATGAATATATATAATTTCTCTAAAAAGAAAAGATCTCCTCCCCTCCTTGCCTAAACAAGCAAAAAGATGTGCGAGAACAATCAAGCAATATATATACATAATCCCATTCCATCAGTGTTTCCCTACTTTACTTTGGTTTCACTGAATTCGTTAAATATTGAATGATCCGACATTGCAAAAACAAAAATAATAATAATACAGTCTACAATCGGATGCTTCTAGCATGGTGAAATGGGCTTTTCTTTTTTTTTTTGGGGGGGGGGGAGAGATTAAAAGAAAGAAATATAAGTGTCAGGAAAAAAAAATAAGCAATTATTAAGGACTTTTAATTATGTTAGACACCTTGTCAAAGGCTAAATTAAAAAAAGGGAAAAATATTTTTGCTTTTTATGCACCTAGAACAAAAATTTTTCCTAAACACAGATGTCTTTACATTTCCCTGTGTCTTGCGAGTCATATGGCAGATCAATGTTAGACAGTTAAAGGTAAAGGTGCAGCAATTAAGTCTTGAAGGGTGTAGGGAAAACTGAAATCTAATGATTCAAAAGTTGAGAGAACTTTGTTCTTATGTTTAAATTTAATAGAGAGAAAAATAATTGATTTTAAAAATGCAGGTAAACCTACATTATTATATATCTTTTAGGTTTAACTACGAATCATTAAAATTAATAAGAATTAAAAATGTTAAAGGAGGGAAAAGATAAAAAATCTGATTTGAACTACTCATGAATTCAAATGAAAAATCTTTATATTTAATCTGTAAACTGTACTATGCATTTTTGTCCAACATTTTCATCGTTTCAGAAAATGCAATTATTTACAGAAAGAAAAGAATAAAAATAAGTTCACAGAAGGCAAAACCTAGAATTTATATCAAATTTTACAAACTGGTGATATGATAAGAACAACATTCTAGTTAAAAATCAGTTTCTTAACTTTCACACTTTGACACTCTTATTGAACAATTGGTAGGGAACAATAGAATTAATTCATAACAGAAACACATATTTGACAGATCTTTATTACATTAGGTCATAAAGCTTCAATTTTCCAATTATAAAAGCAAAATATTACCATTATGATATCAAGTCCAACTTACAAAAATAGTTATTTATTTTACAAAATGCAACATATATAGCACTAATTTATTTATTCTTTAATTTTTCTAATAATTTAACATAAAAAGAATCTTCTAATCTAACAACATAAAGTCAGAATACAAGGCAGAAAGATTATTTCTCAAACCCATCTTAAACCTTATTTTTATTTTTCTAAAAGATTTTATTTAAGAAGGGGGGATTTGGACAACATAAATATTTTAGAATAAACAGAAAATGAGTCTACAGACAGATTTATTTCCAATTTTAGAAGTAAGAAATATGTCTGCCTTTTCATTCCATGATTTTATATGATATTTCTTTTATAAATAAACAAATTAATAAAACCTTTAATACGGTTCAAGATATATCCGATCTTCTACATATGTGAAACTAAAATAAGAAATCTAATGATTAAATCAATTTAAAAATTACAAAAATAAAAAGCAGACTTTTTGTTACCCTTAACGTTTTTAATAAACAAACAAAAAATAATGGCTACAAATTTCAATAAGTCATCCAAAATTTTGGATGTGTTAATTTAATGAGTTCTAAGTCTAAGAAAAGTTTTATTTCTTATTATTTTGGGTTATGAAATTATTCTATTTATAAATCTCAAATAAACATACCTGTCATGAAAAATTAATGCAGATATTTTTCTAAGTACAACTTTTAATTCTTTTCCCAAAGACCGTTTTAAATTCTTGTCTTCAAATTTCTAAAAATTAAAAAAATTGCATGAAAAAAATATGAGCATTGAAAATTAGAGTTCTAAAATAAACACAGAGGAAAAATGAGTTAAAAAAGATTCAAAATCAATTTTTAAAACATATAAAATGTATTTGAAGACTTTTATAACTCGTATAATAGCATATAAAGAACTAAATTCTAATGAGATATTTTCAATTTAAAAAAAAATTTGAGAAGTCATATTTTTGACTATTTTTTTACTTTAAAAATAAAGTACAATCTCCTTACCATTAAGAGAGAAAGAAAATAAAAGCTCAATCAAGCATTTAAAAATGAACATTTTTAACAGTCCTTGTAACACTAGATTCCATAATCAAGCAATTTTAATACATAAGGATATACTCTTATTGCAAGGATGTTGCAGGCTAAATGAATTCATCTTCACACACACATAAAAAAGACAGACATGGAAGATAACATAATTTTAATAGGAAACATTCATTTCCAATAAAAGCAGTGGATTTTCTGATATATTTGAATATCCAAAGGATTGGATTAGAATAATTTTTCCTGATATATCTGTGAGAAAAGCATCTTTTTTCCACCAAAACTGCAAACAGACATTTTGAGATAGATGTTAATGAATATCACAGTAAATTATACTATTATCCCATCAATAAGCATTTTCCAAGAATTTTAAAATGGTGATATAATTTAATTTGTATCTATTTCTTCAAACTCAATTGATAATCACTAACAAATTTTTCATAAAAAGTACCTTTACCTTCTCAATTATTCAATTTTTCCCAAATTGATGTTTCAATTAATAATTTTCCATTATTTTAGTCTTATACTTTAAATAATGTTTAAGATTTAACTGTTCTCCTTCATTATCATTTATAGAAACGAAGGCTGCATAGAACAGCTTCAGAAGCTCAAACCCGAGGATTTTAAGTTAAAAAAATGTGAAATCCAACATATGCCTATGGTCAGCAAATAAGTATTTTTGAATATAGCTAATGTGACAGTGGAATTTTTCTAATGAGGGGTTAATTACTATTTCTAGACTCTTTAAGACCAAGAGAGTAGCAAATGTAAAAAAAACAAAATAACATGGGTGAATGAATTGAAAATTTAGATGTACATATAAAAAAAAGGGGTATCATCATCTTTAAAAAAATTAGTTGATGATTTTATCAGTCAACTGAGGAATTAAGTTACAAGGATCTTTCATCAAGTACATAAAAAAAAATAAAATGGCATTAAGAATGTATAACAATGTATGCAAGGTGAACAGTCCAATTTCAAATTTAATAAAATGAGAAAAAAAAAGAAATGGAAAATACATGCTATTCAATTAATATTATCACTGTGTAGTAAATTTTAAATAATAATTTTGAAAAAAAGTTTCAAAAATTTATGCACAGAAAATCAAATTGAAACAACAGAAAGGTACTGTTTGAGAAATATATAAACAGGCACTAATTACAGATATAGTACCACAATTATTGGCATTGTGAACACATTTAATGATCATTAAAATGAACACATTTTAAACTAATATGTTCATGTCTATATTGCATACAACACCATTTCCCCACTGGTGGTGAGTTTTGAGCCTTTTTTTTTTGGGGGGGGGGGGGGAAAGAGGTTGAAATGAAATTCCCATAACTTCCTTTAAACTAATAACAAGTTTGATAACATTTGGTTCATTATTTTTTTCTTTTAAGACCATTTCAAAAAGGAAATTGAATTATGTCCACCCAGTACATTTCAATGTGTTTATGTTTTGTCCTTTTTAAATATATATAACATTTAATCTTCACTGAATGTAACACTGATATATCTTTTAATGAATCTGCAAATGCTCTGTGCATCTTTCTGCTTCATACCATAATGTGAAAACAAGTATTTCAACACAATGGGCACAGTGTCAGTCATAATTCAAGTGTCATCACTAGTAGTGTTAATTCGGCTCACTAGATATTTTACAATTTTTCTACTTGTGGTTTGCAATGGTGATAAAGCAAGCTGAACAATTAAAACTAACCAATGATGGATAAGATGCTATTTAAAATTTTTCTGCTATAAATAATTTTCTTAATAAATAAAAATCTCACCCCCACCCCCCTTTTTAATCTCAAGTACAGTGTCAGATAATTTTATTTAATGTAAATAATCTTGGTTTAGAAAAATATATCTTTAATCAAAATTCAAAGGAGAATTAATGTTTACTTCAAAACATTTAATATCAGATGTTTCATAGTATGAAAGAACCCAACAGAACTAATGTCTTACGTTCATCTCCAGATACAATCCCAAATTCAACTTCACTACTCACTCTATTCAAGTCTTGTTAACACAAGCTATAACAAAAATAAAGACTATTATGGGAAAATGTGCTATAGTAAAAACTGGAACAGTAGTATAAAACAACCTGAAGAAATTTAACGAGACTTTTTAACAGATGTTAATAAACATATTCAAAAATAATGTATTACTGAAATTAAAATTTTAATATGGTTCAAAGATTGGCCTTTTTATGGCAATTTAATATGGCAGTATGTTTAGTCTTTGTCTCCTTACTTTAAAATACTTATAATTTTAATAATTTAATTCCATCATATTAAATGTTTGCTGTTTCTTCTCTTCTTTTTTGTAATATTTTTTGGATATCAAGAAGTGGCATCAAGCACTATTCGTGCTAAAATACTTGAATCATAGCTAGAATCTGAGGCAAGTGTAATTTGCTTATTTCGAGTGAATTGATTTGAATACAAATATATAAATATCACAAAAAATATACATTAATGACAAATATATCTTCAATTCCTTTTTGCCTGATAAACCAGACTCATTATAGGAAAAAGAAAGCAATACAAATCCAATGAAAGTTCTTCATTTTTAAAAAGAAATAGAAAATATGTGCAACATTCCTTTCTATAATAAATTTAACAGTGATGGCAGCTCATAAGAAAATACTGATTATCTGCTGGATTGTCTTTCAAAAATGTTGAGAGATCTAAAAATTTTACATAATCAAATCCATCCCCTACTTTCTGACGAATTTTAAGTTGCATACCGTTGAATGTGCCGATTATGAAAATTAAACAATACTAACAATTTTTAAAGCCTGTAAATTCTAGAAAGTCTAAAGTCTGAATGTTGCACTAAATGAGGCAAAAACCATGCCATTCTCCATTACTTCAACCAATGCCAATGATAAAACAAAAACAAGCTAAATTCTTCCTGTGCCGTGATCTACGCCCATCATTAAGAGCATATATACATTGTTTACAGTTAGCAAAGCTTTATCAATTACAGAAAACAAGTCAATCTGTCTCAATAATTGACTATATATCTGAAAGTTGATCAGGGTAAGGGGAATACCCAGTTCGAGGCTACAAAATTAATAGCTCATTAGCATGAACATATCAAAGAAAATTTTAATTTTATATTTTATAATAAATACAACTTTAATGATTCTATGTTCAAAAATGCCATTACCTTAAATGCTTATCTTTTTCTCTTCTCTTCTCTTTTACAATATATATTGGGTATAAAAGAGATATATGATTGATACTTAACATTATTATGTTATAAAGTAAATCGATATTTAAACTGAAGACTCCCAAAGTAAAAATTAATATAATTTTAAAAATGTACTAAATTCTAATAAGTCTCAAAAACTTTACTATTTAATAAATTAAAAATCAAAAAGTAACTTTTTATGGGGTGGATGAACAAACTTTTATGCACTTTGGCCTAGAACTGCTTAAATCAAGCAATATAAGATCTTTTACCCATTTTCTTTCAATTGCAGTCACTTCCATTGACTTAATAGTATTCTATCTTTAATATTTTTAAAGGATTTCTTTTTTTCTCTGCTGTTTCATTAGTGATAGTTAATATTCTATCTTTAATATTTTTAAAGATTTTTTTTTTTTTTTGCTGCTGTTTTATTAATGATAGTGAATAGACAACTTAATGTATTTGCATGCACTTTTATTTAATTTGACTTATCTCATTTTCTAAACACCAAATTTTGTAAATGTTTTTTCACTAGCGTGCTGAAGTGTAGAACTTTGAAATTTTGTGTACTGAATATAGTCTTGATAGGTATGCACTATTTTGATATTTCAAGAACTTAACTGACAGTTAATCAGTTATTTTAATTAAATTTTTGTCCATAATTAAAATAAAAAATTCTTTATTGCAAAGGTAAACGTTGTTTAAAAATGGCTTTTATTAAATTTATTATTATTTATTCTAACAAAAATTCATGCACTATTAACTATTTTTATTTCATGAAGTGGAAAAAAAATCAAACGGAGTAATCTGATTAAATTCAGTTACAGAAAATAAAATCTTACCTGAAATTGCACATTCTTGTACCGGTTTATCAGAATTACTACTTCTTCCTCTCGCTTAAAAGGAGGATTAATTAGTGGCTTTGCAGTTTTAGTGACCTTGGACCAAAATGTATGCTCTAAATATCGCAAAGAAAATTCTGTACCACTGCGCAAAACAGAGCGAGAAGGGCAGTAGGAATGGACAGCTTCATGACGCAAGTCTAGAATCCATTCTGGAATGTTGTTCTGCAGAGGAAAAAAAAATTGTAAATTATCTAAAATTTACAATTAAAGTCTATATCTAAAACATATTAAAGAAAATTGATTGAAGGAAACAAAATCCTACAAATAGTAATTCACATATTAATATTTGATTTGTTTTTAACAATTTTAAATTCTTACACTAAAAAAAATAGTTTATAAATTTTTTATAAACCATTAGTTGCTTTGGCAACCAACTAGTTTGCAAGAATTAATAGCCACATAAATTTTATTTTAAAAATATTAGTAAATATTTATATAATTAATATTTAAATATGTAACTCGTTTTTAATGTTTTCAACAAGGTATTTATTCAAATTGATTAAGTACAATAATTAGCACAAATATTAGAAGACCTATACAGTTCTGCTCATTCGCTATACATCCCTCTAAATTTCTTTCAAATTGTCTAAAATTTGAGCTTTAATTAGAAATGGAAATGATAAAATTTCAACTAATACAAAAATTTTCTTGCTAAATCTATTTAAATTCAGGTGCATTTTAAAAATTTCTCATCTTTGCTTACTTGGGAGGTTAACTCTTGATTGTAAGTAGAAAAAAATTTCAAGTTTATTAACAGTATACTTTAAATAAAAGCCTGTTCATTATGGAAAAATAAACATAATCTTCATACCATCATTATCAATTAAGAAAAAAAAAATCCATTGTGAAATATTTGTAGAAACAACGAAAACAATTTTTAAAAAAAATTTACAACAACTACACATATTGTTTAAAAATATTTTCAAAAAATTAATTAAAGATAGCACAATAAAACTTTACAGTAACGAAACTGGTATAATTAAAAGAATAACTTTTTTTTTTGCATATGTTTTCAGATATTAAGGGGGGAAAAGTCAACATTTTGCTTAATTTTCAATTAATTATCGTTTCTTAAAAAATTTACTAAGATATATTTTCCTATTTTCTTAAGTACATCTACACCGAATTTGTTAGTTCTGGGTGTAATGGTTTATACCACAGACAAGGCTAAATTAAGCCTGAGAGGCTTCCAAGCAAATCAGGTTCCATCACCTCCCCTCTCAGAGCCTGAAACTTTATTATTGATTTTAATACCCTATTTATATGTTAATTTCAATTAGCTATTTAGTAAAAATGCATATTATAAATAATCAAATTAATGTTATTTTATTTAAATTAATTAGCAATTAATTTATTTTAAATTTAAATTATAAATATATTATTAAAAACAATAATTTTATATTATTGTAAAACAATAATATAAAGCAAAAGCAATAATATAAAATTATTGTTTTACTTAAAATATTTTTCATTAAAAAGTTTTTTAAGTAAAAAATTTAATAACAAACTGGAATAATAAAAGTATTTCTTTTTTAAAAAAAACAGAAAAGATGTCAAAACATTTTTAACACTTATTAAACTATCTAATTATAGGGTCAGGCTTCAAAATAAGAAAAAGAACAGAATTAATTTGTAAAATTATAAAACATTTCATATTTTATATTTCATTTAACACTACAAATAAATTTCATATAGCAACTTTCCTCAATTTCTTAGATAAAAATTCTGTTAAAATATCAGGTAAATCGGGGGGGGGGGTCCTTCTAGTATATGATGTTCACCAGCCATACTAATTCAGGTGTTCTTGATTTGTAAACTATCTTTATAGTTTTTCAGTAACTCCAGTTTCAAAAACTTCATTCACTACCAACATTTATCAACATAAGGCATCTATAGATTTTCAATGCTATCTTTACATTCAGAAAAGCTGACTGTACCATATACATTATAGCTAATATTGTTACTTCATTTGTTTCAAGAAATTATATCATGAGATATTTAAAATATACCATTTCATCCCCAAACCCAGATGTAATATCATATGAATAATATTTTTTTTCAATTTATAAGCAACTTTTTTAATTTTAATGTTATTTCTTTTTGAAAAAAATCAACCAAAAATCCAAATATGGTATTAACTCTACTGTGTGCTTCTAAATACTAGAAAACATCTGAGTATATATATCCAACACAAGAAAATATATTTCAACTATCAGCTTTTCTTTCTCTTAATGTAAAAACGTGTTCCTCACTATAATATTCAATATATATATATTATATATTTCCTCATACACTGAACCTCATCATTGCATTAGGGACAAATTATTCCATTTGTCTCCATCTTATAATTATTGAACATTTATCTTTGTTCCATCAAAAATTGCAACAGTGATTTCAAAAGATCAATTCTTTCTTTTTGGAAACATGTCTTGATCTGATCGAATATCGCAGCCCCAAAATATTTTTTCTTACCATATCTTCCTTTTTTTACCATTTGACATGAATAATTATTTGATCTCCAAGTATTGCTTTAAAGTTATTTGGAAATTGTAATCTTTTGACACAGCCATGGACACATCAGTCATTCTTTTTAAAGCCAAAAATAAATATTGTCTACATTTACTAACATTTTTTTCTCAAAACTTACAGCAAAGTAGAATAACAGCTCGCTGATGCTGAAATAAAATTGCATAGGATTTGTGTGCATCTGAAGAATGAAAAAGCCCCAATGAAACTTTGAAAAAGATATAAAGGTGTATTCCAAAATAAATTGAGTGGGGAGGGGGGCACTGTTCATGGTATATAATGCATTTAATATGCAAACTGATTTATTCTGATAACATGGGTGAGTAAACACATTATTGTAGGACTGAATCCTTATATTTCACTGATATATATTTACACTGATACTAGATTTTATAAAAAATTTAAAATGGTGGTTCTTTTGTGATTTTTTCTATAGGTACAAATACAAGTAAATGTTCTGCTATTTCATCATCAGATACTATAACATATCTTAGCTTTGCTGTCTGATCTGTTGATCCACATATGATACATCCAGATTTGACTGAGTATTTAATGAAAAGCATTGGCCTTCAAAAATTTCTTTGACAATATTTTACAAAGCCTTTTTCCAAAAATACTTTCTTGAAGAAATTAAATTATACATAAAAACTTTATTCTAAGACTAAATACAACCAATGTTTCCAGCAAATTGGCTGATTGTTAAAAGTTGCTAGTATGTAAAAAAGAGAATTTTAGTGTATTACAATAAATACATCAAAATTAGGCATGAAAGTATTTTCCTTACATAAATAATTATGCAATCAATCAACACTTAGTTTAAAAAAAACCATTAAAATTGCATATCTGTATCCACAATAAAAAACAACAGAGAGTATTCCCCCTTTTATTTTTTTTAATATATTAATTCAACAGGCTTTTTTAATGCTTTAATGTGTAATAAAAACCTTGTATGCATTTGGACTAATTTTCATAGACTGATTAAGCCCATATTTTGATACATTTTATAATTTTAATTACAAGATAGCTTAGCAAATTTTATTTATTTAACCTTTCTTTGCATAATGGAAATTTTCATCATAATATTTAGTGAACAAAAAAGTGTACTCAAAACAGGTGTACTGTAAATTGGTTGTTGCAGGCAGCTTTCTTCACAACTATTGTGTAATAAGGAATATAGCTATAAAAAAATCAAATGCCACCATCATTATAGTGGGTTTGAACTTGTCATTCCGCTGTTAGCTTTGGTTGGAAAAAAACCTATAATTGCTAGAATACATTTTTATAAGTAATCCAAGATTTTTTTTGCTAATGAAAGCGATAATGAGTGAAGAAATTTAGAAGAGGGGGACATTAAAAGTTTTTGTACTGAGTTAACATGTAAATTTCATGATAATGGATATTTCCAACATACTGTTTTTTTAATTATTTTAAATTATATATTTATACTAGGATTTTTTTAAAGATTTTTCCTTTAATATAAAGCATGAATTATATCATTCCGATTTATTTCACACACAAAAAAAGCTAAGAATATTGTGTTTTAGAGTTAGATTTATATGCATGTGAATTTATATCATTCATAGATTTCGTCCAAAATTAAATAAGGTTTACAATTCTAACAATAAAACAATATATTAAATTTTGCTCATATAGCTCTTTGTAATTTAAAGTTATCATATTCACAATTCATGATCCCTAAATAGTGCATTAACAGACTTCATATAGATGTATTTTGTGAAAATTTGATCAAATTCTACAGTTTTGATGGAAACGTAAAATCAAAATTCCATCCTTTCAACTCTTTGCACTTTTTTTTTTTTTTTGAAATTATCCACCTCATAGATAGAAATTATTCCTAAAATTGTTCCTTTTAGGATGGGCAAATCTAATATGTATTAATTTGTTAAGATCTCAAAGTCAAATTTACAGGGATTACAATATCAAATATTTTTACCTATATTTCATACAGATAAAAATATTTGGTTGCAAAAAGAATCCTTTAAAATGAATATATTTAGAATGAGTAAATTGTTACAGATGTCCACTAATTATACATTGATGCATTTTTAATCTCAATCATGGCCGGTGGGCTTCAGGATTTGGATTAAAAAAAGTGTTGATAAATGTGGATCCCCCCCCCCCTCACGAAGAACATTTTGAAAGATTTTTTCAAGATTTCAACATTGGTATTTCCTAATCTAATAAATGAGATTAAATACTTCATTAACATATGCTTTTGTCTATGGAAAATGTTTCAAAAATATTAAGAAAGTTTTACAATTTTAGGCTTTAATTTCCAGATATAACACTAAATGAAAGATGAATTACTGGATTTATTTTATATCTAGTAAAGAATGAAACTACTTTGAAGCATCAATATGATTTATATAAACAAGTGTAATACCAAAATATAATAACCAATTTACCTTAGCTGCTAGAACAGACATACTAATCTTATTGGTGGCATTTTGATGATGTTCGAGAGTTAAATTAACGAACCTAGAAAGAAAAAAGTCAAAGTACTTACAGTTGACTAATAATAAAATATTGTACTATTTTTATAATCATGAAAAGATTATTGGAAAAATATGTAAAAACAACCTATCAAATTTTGTAAAAAAAAACATTTCAAATCATAGCATATTTATTTACTAGAATACAACTATGCTTAAAACAACACATGCAATTAAATAAAGCTCTCAACACAGTGATCAACAAAATTAATAAATAAATGAAAGGAAGCAAATATGAACAATACTTTTGAAGCAAAAACTCTAGTAAATATAAAATATAAAAATGTAGTATTATTATTATTTTCAGTTAAAATGTCAGAGCATTAATTAAGCAATAACAATAATGCAATAAAATATTTTGTATAGGATATAACATATCTCTTTTTCTTTTAAAAACTAAACTTTTTTTTTTAGCATGATTAGAGCAGGATTTTTTGAAACTTTTATGCTCCTTTTGAAAATAAATGTGTTTCAAAGTCATTAACTTAACAGACCTTTCTTTTTCACAGACAAAAATTGAGAAATTAATTAGAAAAAGCTTTAATTTATTATTCAAAATTAGGAACAATAAAAAATAATTAAAAATTTTTTTAAACATTAAAGTTGAGTTTCTAATATCACTGGAACTGCTGAATTTAATTCAAATTTCAAGTGAATACCATGTTTTACTACTGCACATGAACAGCAGAAAGAAACAAAAATTAATTGAAAATAAAGAAGTATTTTTTTCTCTTTCTTTCCACCACCTTTAAATACTTTGAATGAAGAATGGCTTTTTTTTTTTTGATGGGGAAGGGGGGAAAAAATGTAAAGGAAGTTAGCTGATTGTTCTACTTTTTTTTTCTTTTTCACTGTGTTACTCCTGGAAGTCAAAATTACTGAAAGGACAATAAGGTTAGATTGTTTATAGATATAAATATTATAAACAAAGTAAAAAAAAAACTTAATATTTCAGTTTCTATATTGGAAAAAGCCAAGTCTGCATATCTGTATATATATATATTACTAAAGACTGCCAGCAAATTATTACAAACACAGCATATTATTTCCAAATATTGTTTAAGCCACAGATTTTGAACACATCTGAAAGTAGTATTTTGAAAGATAATACAAAAGTTTTAGATTCTGGATTAGCTGAGTAATAAATGCAGAGCATACAATGTGAATTATATAACTCTTAATAAAAAAACATTTCTCACCTGATAAGTGCCATACAGTATAACAATTGAATGTCTTCTTCTTGGCAGAGGGTTTTACCCGCTTCATAAAGCATATCATGAATGACAGCTCTGACTAAAGTGACAGATGATTCAATTGCAGTTGGTAAGGATGGATGACATCTAAAAATTTTCTATCATATCAATACAAAAAATAATAATGATAATAAAAAAAGAAAGAACTTTTAACTAGTCAATAGGAAGAAAAGGCAAAAACTATTTGAAAATAATATAAAAACTAATAAGCTTGCTATTTTAAGCATAACTGTTAAAAATTTCATTTACTTTTCATCTTTTTAATATGTCACAGTAATGATATTGACACAGAAAGTGCCATGTTATAAGTTGAAATTCCAGAAAAATGGATTAAGAAAAAAACAATAAAATTCTATAAAATCCAAATTACTCCAATTTTTTTATGGCAATCAATGGAATACTTATTATTTCTCATCTCTATAGCAAAAATTAAATTTACAAACCGATACCAGCATTTATTCTCTGGGAATTCTTGGTTATATAAATATTTTTTCTATAATTAAAAAATATTATTAATTAAAAAATATTAATATTTTAATATATTATAAAATATTATAATATATTAAATTTATAATATATTAAATTTATAATATATTATAATATTAATATATTATAAATTTATTAATAATAAAATATGAACCAATTTCCAATAACTACTATTAATATTTTGAAAAATTAATAGTATATCATTTATAACTATAGAATTTATAAAATAGTAACTATGTCAATAAGAAAATTTGTCAAAGCATTAAGAGAAAATAAAATTCTTTGGCCAGCTTTGAATTGATTGAAATTGGATGAGAATAAGATTTTTGGCAACAAAGGTCGTTAACCCCTAATGCCAAAAGTGTTCATTCAACAGATGTTTAAAAACTTCACAGATTGGAGAAGGATCTGTAGGTACCGCTTATAAAAATCAGCTTTTTAAATAAATATTTTGAATGAAGAACAAGAATGAAGATTATTATTATGTTTTGCAAAAAGATTTATTGGATATTTGGAACAAAACAAGATGATTTGTTCAATGTTCTTTTCAAGATCACAAACTTGGCAGTATATATAGACCAAATCTATTCAACAGAGCTGGAGTTATAATCATTTGGGCTAAAAGATGTTCAATTATGATACCTTATTTTCTATTTTTGAGCCATGGATTAAAGGAAAGCGCCTCTATCAATGGGTGCAACCCAGTGACCATTTTTGAGAGTATATTGCCTTTTTATACCAATGAATCTGTGAATGATTTCAAGACCACACCAAACATATTTTCTAATGTAATTTTCCTCAGTCTTGGTATTTTTTAAGTTAATCTGTAAATGGCTTTTAGAGACTTGATTGTAAGGCCTTTTAAAACTTGAAGAGCCAAATAGCTCTCTGTCAACAAAAGCAGATTTTTTTTTCCTGTAATTGAAAGTTCATCCAGAGCTTGAAAAAGTACCAAGGCTTCTGCTGTAAAAATGGAATTGATCGAGTGAATTCTATAGACAAAGAATTGGTTACAAGTTACACCCGCAATAGAAGAAAACGATTGAGATTTGGATGTAACCGTGGTGACAATATAATAATCTTGAAATTGTTCGCATACAGTTTCTTCAAAGAGATTCGTGATGATATAACTAGGAAGAGGTTTATTTTGAAAACTAAAATTTGAAAGATGAATTTCACAAAAATTGTTTTAAGAGGCATTGAGATCTAGTAGAGCAATAATATGATTTATAGTAGCATTCAGGTTCACAAATAAATTTTCAATTAAGATTTCGTCTTTTTTAACTAATTTGATTCCAGTATTTTTAATTATGATGATAAATAAGTGAATGAGTACCACTGGCAAGTTGGCTCGAAAATAATTATACAGCTAATCTTTTAATTTTTTCCGATAGTGCTTCCTGATCAGCAATTTTCATTAAAACAATATATATGTAGTAGCCCAAATGCTATTCTAAAAGTCAAATTTTGTATCGAATTGCAGGCTTTGTATTAAGTTCCAGAGAATTTATTGAGTTGTTATAATGAAATTGAATTAAAATGCTATTATTGGTTATGTTTACGAGATCCGTTGTTCTGGGACCGTAAGTTTTATATGCAATAGATTTTAAAGCATTAATTTTTCTAAATGCTTTAGTTCATATATTTTTTAATATAACCCCATTTTGGTTTGTTTCAGAAAAATTGATGCCTAAATATATAATATATTGTTTCAAAGAGAGAGGGTAACCAGCATATGCAATTTCAGGACTGGATTGCAATTTCTTTTTTGACAGGTCAGTAATAGAGCATTTCTCGGGGCTGATTTTAAGTTTCCAATAATTACACCATTTGTGGACGTTTTCCATTGTATTCTGAAGCTTGTTTGAAATGTAATCTAAAGATGTGTGAACACAACAGATAAAAATGTCATCAGCAAAAATTGAGCATTTCACGCCTACCACAAGAGATTCAAAGAAATCTGCAAGGAAAATTACAAAGAGTATTTCTGAGACAACACTACCTTGAGGCAAACCTTTCAGAGAGGTTTTTCTGCTAGAAAGATAATTTCTCCAACGAACTTGAAAAGTTCAGTTTTGGAGAAAGTATTAAAATATTGGCTAGCTTCACTGTTTAAAATTAACACAGTAACTAGGAATAAACAGTCAAATGATATTTTTGCAAATTAGCACAGTGACACAATGATAAATGGTATGTGGATTAAGAATGATGAAGAAATTATTATTAATGATAAAGAAATAGATTTAAATAATCATTCATCTTAATATTTTTCCATATTTTTGTAATATTAAAAATTCAAAGTGCATCTTAGCTGGATAGAACTACACAATCAAATAAAAAAATTTTTTTAATCAGAAATGAAATCCAAATTCGGATTTCATAAGTTTAATGCAAATAATGCAATTATCGCTTTAAAGACGGGAAGATGCAATTGAAGATGTTACATGACACTTACGACTTCAAGATTAAAGTTATACAGTTAAGGATGTTCCCATAGCTGATATTAAAAAGAAAGGGAAAAAACTATAACAGTCAAATTTATCAATTGAATAAAAATGTTCTTTTTAATATTATGTTCAACATTTTTTTTTTTTGAGAAAAAACGCCAGATAAATAATGGTTAGCAGAAGCAATATAACTAACCCCTTAGGAAAATATAGTGTTACAAACCAGTAATGTTGCTTCCCAGCACGATTAGTTCTATCACCGGAAAGACTGATTTACAATCATCTATATTGGATGCTGCTCGGGTGCCGAGCCAGTAACCCCACAGCTTGGTGACGAATTTGGAGACAAAATAGATAATTCCGGAAACTTCAAGAATTTTAACAATCCGTCCATTAAGAACCGATATACGCCTGATTGGCTCAGAAGATTATCAGCCCACTTCCCGGTAATTAAAAATAGATGACAATCTAAAGCTGCGAGTAGTAAACCAGATCGGAATCGTAGACAAGTAACGAGTCTTCGAGAGGATAGCGAAGCAACGGCGGAGTTATTCCAGCTATTGCTGAAATGAGCTGTGTGCCGAGTCCTGTTGTCTATTGTGGAAGCAGCATCGAGTCCTGTGCGGAGTAGCCAGTCGTGCGGTAGTGAATC
Source organism: Argiope aurantia (assembly GCA_026543865.1). Classification (NCBI taxonomy): domain Eukaryota; kingdom Metazoa; phylum Arthropoda; class Arachnida; order Araneae; family Araneidae; genus Argiope; species Argiope aurantia. Next base: position 31,995 of record JAPMOR010014380.1, read on the forward strand.
GGCAGTTGGATACAGCTAAAGCGAAGAGACAGATGAGTGAGAACTTCAGCCGTTTGGAGAGACCGTAGAGCGAAGTTCCGAGGATTCTCTCCTTTGTATGCTGTGGTCGATTACTACTTGTGGGTTACTGATTGTTGTAGTGTGCTGCTGTGTGCTGTCCTGTATGCACGTCTCGGCTGTACATATTTGTCGTCTTTGTATTTGTCATCTGTGCCTTTGTGTTTAATAAACGTCGTTGTTTTTTTCTACTGAGAGTTGCTGATTGTGTTTTCGGTGAAATCGGAACAATAGATATTTTAAAGTACAGATTTATTACAGATATAAATTTTAAGCAAAGAAACTTAACCCTTTGTACTTGTATATTCAGTCTACTCTCATTCTAAATGGTGCAATTTTCATGTAATTATTAGCAGTTATTATAAAAGTCATAATAGGAAAATTTTTTACTTAAAACAAATCAATAATTATAACACTTAGCTTTCAAAGCACTTAATTAACCTTTTTATTCATAACGAATGATTATGTTTAATTATTTTATCAAGTATTAAGGATGCCTAATCCAAAAAAGCACCTTTATACAAGTATGTATACACAGACACACTTATTTCCTAAGCAAAGGACTTTTAAAAATATAATAAAAATGTAGAGCTTTTATTGAAAAATTATATATAATTAAAATTTTCAATAGTATTTTTTTAAATTTTAATATTCCTTTTTACATTTAACAACTTCTGTTTTAAAAATAAAAGATACATTTTTAATTTGACAAAATAAAAGAATAAATAAAAATTACGTACATTATCATTACCAAAACATTAAATAAATTTTTAAAAGATAAAGAATAAAAATCTTTTTTTTTATTTCTTAAAATTAACAAATTACTATTTAATTTGGATGAATACAATTATTTCTAGAAGTACTGACAATGATATAAAAGCTTAGCACAAGAAAATGGGAAATGAAATTCAAATTAAAACACATATTTAGAATGGAGAAAAAATTAATATTTATATCAAACCAAAAAAAATTAGCAGATTATTTTTTTAACTAATTAATATTTTATCCTGTATTAAAAATACTGCGAGAAATTTTTAATTTAATTGTTTTTTTTAATTTTATTATTAAGGATCTTTTTTAAATTCTCGACGAATTTGGTATATGAATAATGATAAATTCAAATCAAATCAACTAATTATGCAAACAATGGATTAGAAGAATGGATTAAAATATGAAAAACTTTCATATTTTAAACCAAATATTCTATTATGATATGATGAATTCTAAAAATGGTTATAACTTTGTTTAAAGATATGAACAGGTTTCTTAGGACTTCGAACCTTAAGTAATAATTGACACAAAAATTAAAATTTCTCAAACTTTGATTTTATGAGATATTAACAAGAATCTATCTACGAGAAAGTGTGTAAGATTAGATCTATGAGGTCAATGATTTTAGATCTATGAGATTTTGGAAAGCAAACACTTTTATTCTTGGTATGTGTGCGAGTTATAAACATTGGACATTTATATAACTGATAAATTAAAATGTCTTTCCTAAAAAAAATGGACTGAAAAATTAATTGCAGGAGACAGTGCAGTGAGAGCCATTTATACAATTCCTTGTCTAAAACACCTATATAAATTATATTAAAGAACCACAATCAATCAATTATTAATTGCATAGTCCCACTAAAAGAAACTTTTATAAAGAAAAAAAGTAAAATATTGGTTGCTAGTTAGTTCTCACCACCAAGTGGATATATTAACAGTGTGAAGTTAAAAATAACTCCTGTAAATAGCAGGACATGCTTCCTACGATGGAGAAGTCAAAGAGGGTTAAAAATGCTAATGTTTACCAATTCTTTAATAATTCAGGAAATGCCAACAAATTTTTATAACTATAATTTTAAAATTTCAATTTAGAATTTTTAAAAAGCAGAAAATATAATCATATAAATTCTTAACAATTTTCTAATCAATGTAAATAATCAGAATCTTGCTCCAATAACCACAATAAATATGTTACTAACACACTTCTTCATCTCGCATACGATTTTGGACCTTAACAAAAGTTATGAACGCCACAAAAACTCTTATTTTTTATGCAAATAAGAGTTTTTTGCTTCATTAAATAGTGAGGGAAGAAATAACCATTTTGAATGCTTTTCTACAAAGTATATGAAACCAAAATTTGGCATAGAATTACAAGTTTAGTAATAAGATCATATATGGAGTTTAATTTATCTAAGTCACAATGTCTTAAATTATTGCATTTATATATGAGAATGTGCAGACTAGGGATTACAATATCAAACCAAAATTTCAATTCCCGTATTCGGTATATTTTAAATCTCAATACCGGGATACCGGTTTTAATACTGGTATTAGAAATTTTAGAAAAAGAAAGAAAACACAGATGTTTCTTTGTTTTATTTGCCAGCTTTATTAGAGAGTGTAAATATCACAAAAAATAAATTGTAACTTATGAATTATAACAGCATATAAAGAATCACAAAAAAGTAAAAACATCTTATTCATTTAAATCACAAAAAAGTGTAAATATCACTATTCAGTCTGATGTACTATTACAAATTTTTGAAAAGTGATCTTAAAAAACATAATGCATCAATTGTACTGTCATTAAGCCTGAAAAGTAATTTTGTGTAAAAATTACCAGCTATCGAAAACGCTCTTTCGGCATCTACACTAGTTGGTAGTACTGTTAGCAATGTGAGATATACTTTTTCCAAGTATTTACCTCTAAATCCCTCATCTTCAAATAAATCGATTTCTTGTCGAATGGTTTTGAATATAGCTGATTTCTGTATTGTATTTTGGTTCATTAATAATTTTTTTATTTATCGCTAATTCTAATTTTTGATCAAGAGACAATTCCTTTTCACTATCGACATTAGTGTCATCATAATCTTCAATAACTGAACCGAATTCTTCTGAATGTGGCAAGGTTTGTGGGGAAAAAAATTTTAAGAAAATTTGCTCTAAACTTAATCAGATTTGAATTGGTTATTCTAATTTTTCATTTTCATTTTTAAAATCATTATGATTATGTAAATGCCATAAGACATTTTCTACTTCGGTATGCCCTTCTTTTGTGCAATTTTTCAATGTAATATATAATTCTTCAGATAGTGATGTGTGCTGTTATTTCAGTAAGTGCAACATGAAAATTATTGTTGCATTAGCTGTTAATAAATTACAATCTCTCTGACATATTGCCTTAATAGTTAGTTTTATTGGAAGTAGAGCTAATATAGTTCTGAATATTACGTCGAATTCACTATCTGAAAAATTAATTTACAGGTTTAAGTCGATTTTTGCTTTTTGGATTGGATTTCTCATTTTCAAAAATCGTTCCATCATTAGGAGTAAACTGTTCCAACGTGTTTTAGAATCTAATATTAACATATATTTTGTTTTATTTTCAGTTAGTATATATTAAATAGGAATATATCATTTTTTTAAAGGGGAACGTTTAAATATCTTAACAATTTTCCGAACTTTATAAATTATAGGAAGCAATTCTTGATGAGTTAATATTTAATCCTCATTTGCAATATCTTCTTCAACAATTACATTGTCATTATCTTCATTGTCAATATCACTCTCACTCTTACTCTCTTCAAAGTTGGAATCTGAAGTTTCTATATCCACAATATTTGGATTCTTCTGTTCTTTATTTTTTTGGTATAATACATCTATTAATCCTAATTGAAATCCATGCGAATAGCACAATTGCAAATTTGCACCAATCAACTTTCCAACTTTTTTCATAACTATTGCTCCATCAGTCGTTATAGATACAATATCTTCTTTCAGGGATAATCCATTTTTTGCTAATTTAGATTTAAGCAATTAATTAAGCCATTAATTAGCTATTTAATTCACCCGTTAGGCAGACGAAATGTATCCTATTTTGCTATGTTCGCGATCCCTGAACATATAGTGGAGACAATTTTAAGAATTTCTAGTAAATACTGAAAAAATGGTATTTAAACTTGTGAATACCGGTATTACAAAATTGGACAAATGGCTCAAAATACCGGTATTCGGTATACCGTTATTGCAATCCCTAATGCAGACCAATAGGAAATCTTAAACAGATTCTATTCAAAATTTGATGCAAGTCTTTAGATACTAAAACTGTGGGTTAAATTTCAATCCTCTATGTCATTATGTCTTTGAATTATCATGTTTACAACCACACAAAAGTATAAAAAAGCAGATGGTCAGTCCCTTGTCAGATTTGTTTCAAAATTTGAATCATTCCACATTACAGATCCTAAAGCCATGTACTTAATTTTATTGATCAAGTTCCTTACAGTTAGTGTATCCTGTAATTATCATGTTCACCTTAGTCATACAGAAAGACAGACTTCATGTTGAAGGATTTTATTCAAAATTTGATAAGAATTCAGCAAATTTGGTGTAAAGATAACATACGAAATTTTATCATCATATCTCAAAACATTATTTATTTATCATATTTGCCAACAGACAAACATAATTCTAAAAATGTGTTTTTCAATCTCAGAAAAGCCTGAAAATGTATGAAAATCTCAAATATGAATATTTTTACGATTTCAAAAAATTTTCTTTGTAAACTTCATATAAAAGTAAAAATTAATAAACTTGATTTTTTTCACATCTACCCATATGGGGGGGGGGATGTACACATCCAGTAAAGACAAAAATTATCTTGTGGAAGAAATTTTTTTAGAAGAAATTTGAATTTAATCTTATTGACAATTTCTCTTTATTTTATCTGAGACATAACAAGATTACAAGATGAATAGCCGAATTCAAAATGATGTTTACTATAGTTAGCAAAGTTTTTGGTGACAGAAGATATTGTTTCTTTGGTCAGTTATAATAAATCACAAGATTTAAAACTGATCTGGAGAGTAGGTGTTGTGTTTTTGTAAAAGCATGATGCATCAAAACAAAACATTACTATAAACACAAAAGTATATTTCTAGAATTGCTGATGCATTTTACGAAATAAACAGATACATTATACCAGTTAATGTCATCATGTACATATAAAAGAAATTTCAGTATGTTTCAAATATTGAAATTATATGCACACTACAATGCTTCAAAAGATAATTTCAATGAAAATAAAGTACTGAATTCGTAAAATATATTTCCTTTAACAATAATTAAATTCAAGCAAGAACTTAAATTTTCAATACAGTTTCCAGAAAAAGAATTCAAAATCAATAATCAATCAATTTTCCAATCCAAGCAAAATAATATAATTTGCTTTAAAAGTTTTGAATATTTATTGTTTTAAAAATATGATTTTGAAATGGATTCCTGTTTCAATATCATTTTCCGAGACAGTTCCATATATCGGTCAATTCAAAGGGTGATCTTATTTAATTTGTTTCAAAGTTATCCAACTTTTGATTTACAACAAATATTTCCTTAAATTACAGTTTAAAGCTATAAAAGTATAAAGATATAATTTTTTTAAAAAAAAAATGGGGTTTTAGTTTTAGTTGAAAATCATATGAAAAATAATTTTATAATTACACTTTGTGTCTTAAACATTTTTATAATTATTTTTGTGAATTTGTGAAGTAAATCATTAAAAATTCAAAAGAAAAAAGAAAAACAAGAAAACATTTCTTGAGTGTTAATGAAACAAAAAATTCATTTGCCTTTTATGATATAAAAAGCAATAATGCTACTTTAGAAACAGATTATCTCGAAGATGAATTATCAACAGCTTTTTTTTATCGCTTCAAACTGATGCCAAGGGGAAAAAAAAAAAACTAGACTTCTGTCTAATTCCTCCTATTCAAAATGGATCTTCAATACCGAAACCTGCTTCTACGATGCCCGCCGGAAACACAGACATTTGGCAGGAAGTATTCTCCTGGTGGACATATAGTCACCTCCAACAGATCAAAGATGATGACTGATTTCCATTAGAAAGCTTTACATACAAAGTGAGTGGACATATGCAAGGCAATTAAAATGATATGAAATTACACCTACACAATTTAAATTGTTAAATTTAATCAATATTTCTGGTAAACCAGCTAGTACATTCCAGTACTAAAATTTTGACATATATTTTTATTACTTAATTAAATATTTCAAAAATAATAAATAGAAGAAATATTACAGTTACCTAGAAATAGGCACCACAATGGCATGTGCAAATTCCATTTTGTAAATGTTTAGTAATGTAAAAAGATTTTGTTGAGAAAATCATTGAAACATAGTTTAACAAAATATTTTATTTTTAGCAACCATTAATCCAATTTGATTACCACATACTGCTAGTAATAAACATAATGGTCTATCCATATACCAAATTTCAACATCACAACACAACAAAAATGCTTGACACATGATATCCACTTGCTGAGCTTTAATTCTTACATTGATGGAAGAAAGAGCAAAGAAAAGCAATACTTAAAAAAATTACTTACCGTGTATTCCAAACAGAAATTTGATCTACAGCCCATCGTTTTTCACTTAAACTTCCTGTATACAGACAGCAGTAAACTTTATTAAGCTGTTCCCTAATAAAATAAAAACCAGAAATTCAAGTAACTATACTGCAGTTTTTTAAATTTGTAATATTAGATTCCCAATTTTAACCATCAACATAGGTGCAGAATACATTTCCCCCCCCCACACACACACAGATGTGCCAAACATATAAATGCTTCACTAGAAATCCAAATTTTTGCAACAATAGACAATTGTAAGTGGCCTACTTAATATACATTTCAAAAATTTTCTTTTTCTGTAAAGTGACTCATTAGCTCTAATTTTGACTCCAGCAAAAGATTTAATACCATTATAATAAAAATCCACAATAACTATTATATAGTAGGAAAAAGTGGGATAAAATTATCTACTTTTAACTCCGAAAAGCTACACTCTTTAAATTATGTTAAATATTTCCACTTTTTTGAAAAATATTTTAATTATCTCAGAGTAGCTACTATTTTTTATTTGCTTCTTTTTATAAGCAATTTCCATGGATGTAATTGAACAAAAAAATCAGAATTACGCCAATTCATACTAAATAGCATGTTGCTAAATCAAAATAAAAAAATTAGTTAAACAATATTGTTTTCGATATAAAAGACCAAATAACAATCAGCATGGCAAAAAAATAAAAAAATCGACAAATACTGAAATTTTCTGTTATATTTCAACAACTGCTATTTTCTATAAACTGTTTCACCTCACTCTCTTCTAAATTTATATTGATATTTTTTATCAATTACAATCAAACCTGCTTTTATCTGCTCCTTTTTTGTAGGATTTTTTTTTTTTATGGAGTACTTAAAAAAAGGTATGAAAATGTATAATTTTAATACATTATAGAGTATTATAATATATTAAATTTATAATATATTATAATATTATAAATTTATTAATAATAAAATATGAACCAATTTCCAATACCTACTATCAATATTTTGAAAAATTAATAGTATATCATTTATATCTATAGAATTTATAAAATAGAAACTATGTCAATAAGAAAATTTGTCAAAGCATTAAGAGAAAATAAAATTCTTTGGCCAGCTTTGAATTGATTGAAATGGGATGAGAATAAGATTTTTGGCAACAAAGGTCATTAACCCCCAATGCCAAAAGTGTTCATTCAATAGATGTTAAAAAACTTCAGAGATTGGAGAAGGATCTGTAGGTACCACTTATAAGGAACAGCTTTTTGAATAAATATTTTGAATGAAGAACAAGAATGAAGATTAATATTAAGTTTTGCAAAAAGATTTGACTTATCAGTTGCATATTTGGAACAAAACAAGACAATTTGTTCAATGTTCTTTTCAAGATCACAAACTTGGCAGTATATATAGACCAAATCTATTCAACAGAGCTGGAGTTATAATCATTTGGGCTAAAAGATGTTCAATTATGATACCTTCTCTTCTATATTTGAGCCATGGATGAAAGGAAAGCTCCTCTATCAATGGGTGCGACCCAGTGACCATTTTTGCGAATATATTGCCTTTTCATACCAATGAATCTGTGGCAGATTTCGAGACCACACCAAACATATTTTCTAATTTAATTTTCTTCAGTCTTGGTATTTTTCCAGTTAATCTGTGAATGGCTTTTATAGATCTGACTGTAAGGCCTTTTAAAACTTGAAGAACAATATATATGTAGCAGCCCAAGTGCTATTCTAAGAGTCAAATTTTATATCGAATTGCAGGCTTTGTATTAAGTTCCAGAGAATTTATTGAGTTGTTATAATGAAATAGAATTAAAATGCTATTATTGGTTATGTTTACAAGATCCGTTGTTTTGGGACCGTAAGTTTTATATACAATAGATTTTAAAGCATTAATTTTTCTAAATGCTTTAGTTTATATATTTTTTAATATAACCCCATTTTGGTTTGTTTCAGAAAAACTGATGCATAAATAACTAATATATTGTTTCGAAGGGAGAGGGTAACCAGCATATGCAATTTGAGGAGTCGATTGCAATCAGAATTATGCCAATTCAAACTAAAAAGAATGTTGCCAAATCAAAATAAAAAAATTAATTAAAAAATATTGCTTTTACTATAAAAGACCAAATAACAATCACCATGGCAGAAAAATAAAAAATTGACAAATACTGTAATTTTCTGTTATATTTCAACAACTACTATTTTCTATAAACTGTTTGTTCTATTCCACCTCACTCTATTCTAAACTTATATTGATATTTTTCATCAATTAAAATCAAACCTGCTTTTATCTGCTCCTTTTTAAAAAAATTTTATGGAGTACTTTAAAAAGTCTATCAAAATGTATGATATGAATAAAAGATATTAAAAATGCAATTTTAAAACAAGGTAACAGATAATCCACCAGATATTCTATCATCATGCTACAAGAAAATCTGTACAAACTGTAATACTAATTTTCTTACATAAATAATTTGTATATGTGTATTTGGAAATATTTGTATATGTAATATTTGATATATAAGTAAATAAAACATTTAAAAATGTTCTCATTTTTAAATTAAGTTACATCTTGTCTGGAAAACTAATTTCTAGCTACATTGTGAGGGCTTTGAGTTAATTTTTATCTGAAATTTCTTTATATGTGCCCCAATTTTTTAAAAATGTGTTGCAAATAGTTTATTTCAGGGTTTTTTACCTTACTGTGGATGGTCAGAGTGTTGTCAATTTGTTTATCTTTCTTATCACCAAATCTAACTACAGCTAATCTCTGCAGGGTTCTCTCTAATACTTTTGTACCACATGCATATACCAATAACTGAATATCAAAATTAAAATAATTCTTGTAAAATGTATAAATGATAGTATTCTGCTCAATGACTTTTCTTATTTCTTTGCAAATTTATTTTTTTCATTAGTATTTTCGATAAGGAAAAACGAAAGTTCTAATAAAATATATTGCGAAAAGTTCTAAAAAGATATAATTGAAACTTATAATTCTTAATGAAGACGTATTTAAAAAAATTTTCATCAATAAATGCAGTTATAGTAACATTAGGAAATACATTTTTACGCCACAAGCTTATATCAGTCGGCGAAACATATATTATTTTTTTCATAAATGATATATTTAAGGTTTTATTAAGCAGGCTTTTTATAGCATTATTATAATAAATGATTTCTTTAAAACAGGATTAAACAGGCTTTATATAAATATCTATATATACATATGTATATAAACCAGAATTATCCTATTCTACAAGATTAATCATCATGTCGACGAAAATAAATGGAGTATATACTAACGGATCCATCCATGGTACAATCGTGGAATATTCTTTCTTGTCTTTAGGCTCCATGCTTGATAACAAATTGTTCAATTCAAGTAAAAATTAATTTTCAAGAAAAATTTGAAAGCTAATGAGCTTACAATTACTAAAATTCCGGCAAATACGAGAAAAAAAAAACAATGACCGGCAACAGAAGGAATCACTCTCTAGAAATCGACCGGACCATGTCAACATAAATGAGTACAATCACAGCGCATATTATAAAAACATCAGGCTGATGTGAGCTGCGCGGTGATTGGACTCCTAAAGGTTGACATGGGCTGGCCGATGCCTCCATTTAGAGATGCATAATCCACGATTTTTTGAATAACATATAATATTGCTATTGTTATTTTTAAATATGTGTTCCAAATATCTGTTATTTCAATCATATTATTAATTAAAAATTATTACTTAATATTAAATATAAAATTTATTAATTGCAATTAATACTTAATTTACTAATTTAAATAACGTATGATTGAATTAATTTATCTGTTTCAACTTACTTCTTAATTTTTTTTTCTCAAAACTATTTATTTAATTTCTTTATTTGAGTGAACCATTTTATGGAACAGGTGAATTAAAAATATATGTCATTTCCTTAAAATGTTTACTTTAGTTCTAAATTCTACCAATAGATGGCGCCCGCAGTAAAAAGAATATATGTAATCAATGTCAATCATGTCAAGAGCAATTAAAAATGATCTGCATGGAATAGTGCATCATCATATGTGAATATCGGGTCACTCCCGTAAAGTGGAGCGGTGACTTCGCACTTTCCGGTAAAATCACCGCTCCGATAAATTTCAGTGATATGCAATTCAATGATACGATAATTTAAATAACCGGTCCGTTCACTTTTCAATCCATTCACAGATTTCTTTCGAGAGCTTCCATTGGACAGATCGTATCGATTGTTAGTTTCCAGTGAAGTCACCGCTCCGGCAAATTTCAGTGATATCGTATCAATTATTACTTTCTATCGTGATTAGAGTAGATATGACGAATATTTTACGAGCGGTTATTACGTAACCAATATCATAGAGTCGCAAATACCAGTGATCAATACTTTTCAAAAAGGGGTGTGATTCAAATCCTTAATACGATCTTCGTGGTATTTCAATTACAGGTTTTGGATCACGATAGAAAGTAAAAATCGATACGATATCACTGAAATTTACCGGAGCGGTGACTTCCCTGGAAAGTGACAATCAATGCGATCTGTCCAATGAAAGCTCTCGAACAAAACAGAAAAGGAGGAATCTGTGAATGGATTCAAAAGTGAACGGACCGGTTATTGGAAATAACGAATCATTGAATTGCATATCACTGAAATCTATCGGAGCGGTGACTTCACTGGAAAGTGTGAAGTCGCCGCTCCATCTCCGATATTCGCATTTGACGCACTATTCCATACAAATCATTTTTAATTGCTGTGACTTGACTTTGCATATACTCCGTTTACTGCTGCCACCATCTATTGGTAGAATATAGAACTAAATTAAACAATTTAAAGAAATGACATATATATTTAATTCTAATTTTTCAGAAAATGGTTTACTCCAATAAAGAAATTAAATAAATAGTTTTGAAAAAAAAATCAATTTAAGAAGTAGGCTGAAATAGATAAATTAATTCAATCACACGTTACTTCAATTAGTAAATTAAGTATTAATTACAATTAATAACTTTTATATTTAACATTAAGTAATAATTTTTTAATTAATAATATGATTGAAATAACAGATATTTAGAACAAATATTTTAAAATAACAATAGCAAAATTATTTCTTATTCAAAAAATCGTAGATTATGCATCTCTACACCCCTCTTTGAAAAGTATTGATCACATGTATTTGTGACTTTTTGATATTGGTTACGTAATAACCGCTCGTAAA
>JAPMOR010014380.1:43709-61933 GCA_026543865.1 Argiope aurantia
TGACTTTTTGATATTGGTTACGTAATAACCGCTCGTAAAATATTCGTCATCCCTACCAGTAAGAACGTATTAAGGATTTGAATCACACCAATTTTTAAAAAGTATTGATCACTGGTATTTGTGACTTTATGTTATTGGTTACGTAATAACCGCTCGTAAAACATTCGTCATCCCTACCTCCATTTATTGCTTATGTTTACATTACACTTCGAGATCCACATGCTAACCTTTGCTCTGAGTATAATATATGCTGGTTTCTTTTTAAATTCCTTTCTACTGAGTATTAATAATAGCATATAATATTACTTAATTAATAATTGTAATTGTTTTCCTAAAAACTTTTTGAAAGCCAGGAATACAATAGATTTCAATACTTATTCTGACTTTACTGCTGTTTATCTTCGATAAAATTTCTAAAAATGTCTGAAACAGCATGGAAATAATTTTTTAAATGCTTGTTATAAGATTGAAAGTATGAGGGAAAAAACATTTTCGTCTCATTTCACACTTATATGGATAAACAATAATTTAATATTACAAACTCCGCTCTTTGACTTCCTACAATGTAAATAAACACGTAATTTTCTAACCAACCACAATACAGTAAGCAACAAACCACTTAGACTCACAGAGAAGGAATCTCCTTCATTGTACATAGACCGTAGACGACGAGAGATCTCTCTACGGCTACGCATAGACGGAGAAAGAAAGCCTATGATTGGACTCAAAAAGGTTGACATACAGAGAATCGATTTCTAGATTGTGTTTCGTTCGTCAAAGAGCAGGATTTGTATTATTAAATTATTGTTTATCCAGATAAGTGTGAAATGAGACGAAAATGTTTTTTCCCTCATGCTTTCAATCTTGTAACAAGCATTTTAAAAATTATTTCCATGCTGTCTATGGCATTTTTAGAAACTTTAGCGAAAATAAACAGCAGTAAGGTCAGAATAGGTATTGAAAGCTATTATATTCCTGGCTTTCAAGGAGGTTTTAAGAAATCAATTACAATTATTATTATTTAAGTAATATTTAATACTGTGTAGTAATTTAAAATTTTTCCATTAAATTTTTGCCTATCTTAAAGAGTTATTTAATTTATCAATTTTTTACAAAGATTTCACTTTTTTTAATTCTGTTAACCTCCTTTTGACAAACATCTTGTTTGATGCATTTTTGTTATTTTATCTGAATTAATATTCATATAATTCCTAGTATTTAATTTAGATATAATTAGCTAATCATTATAATTAGCGCTAAGAAACAGAATTATTGAATTTTTCAAGAGTTCATAGAATTATATTTTAAAGATTTTTAATTTTAAAATTCTTAAAACAGAAAAAGAAATTCAACATACATAAAGAGAAAATAATTGCTGTAATTTCTAAACATTCATAATTCTCATGAAATATGTATTGGACAATAGAATATAGAAATAGTAATTCTTGTTTCATACATATTTATAAAAGAATTAACTAAAATTTGTAGAAACATCCTGCACTGTTTATTACTTTTAAAGTTTACTTTTTATTACTTTTGAAGTTTGCTTCATGATACTGTTAGTGTGTAGATATAATTATTATTAAAATAGATTTTTTAAATAGGGGATCTTTTTTCATGAAATTCAGTTGACAATACATTCAGATATTGAGTGTGTAGCTTTTTTCTCGTTGCTTTGAAAATTTTTAAAAATCTTATATTAGAAACGATGATTGAATATTATATTTCTCTTTAGTATTTTTATATGGTTAAATTTATTATTATGAATGTTATATAAATATATTGGTTATATTAAATATAGCGTCTTTATAAACTGTCTTGCTAAATAATCACTTGATCAAATAAAAAAGAAATTGCATACTATACATAAAAAAATTGCTGCATTTAGAGATATTTGAAAATAACATCACAGTATTTATGATTTGTGTAGAGTAGTACTTGTGATATTAAAACAGAATAGAAATAAATTTTCCACTTTCTTTTTGTTTCTTATATTAATTCCTTCAAGTAGATTAAGAAAATTAATGTATAAGATTAATTTTTCAACACTTCAAATGAAGAGTTTGTACTATAATAATTCTTAGTATTTTAGATAGGTTTCCTATTCATTGTTTTATTGACTAATTTTCTGTTTAATTTTAAAATATTATAGAATTCATTTCAAGTCATTTCTTATTTGTGATTAAATTGGCTAATGATCTATGTTGCCTTGAAACAAATATTTCATATTGAATAGAACGTCTATACTTATTTTCATTTTATAAATAATAAATATGTGCATGTGCAAAAAGATTTGTATCATAAGTTATACATATGAATATAAAGTTCTGGCAAATTTTAAACAGACGTTTTCAAGTGAATTACTGATAAAAATTCTTCACCATTTTACATTGGTATTGTTTTAAACAAAATTATTGGTCCTTCAAATAGAAATAAAGTTCTTCCTTTAGTCGACAGCTTATGCATTAAAATAATTTTTAATAAAATTATAAGTATGTAATAACTTTTCTTGATATAAAAGATGAGATTGTAATTTCGATAACATTGTCATTTCTCAAAATAATTTCGATAACATTGTCATTTCTCAAAAGATTTGGTGATATTCCTTAAGTCGTATATTAAGTAGTATTATAAAACTATTGTCTATTAATAATATAGTTTTATTAATTAAATTGTAAGTTGTGCAGTGTTATTTTTAAGTGTTTCTGTAATTAACTGAAATGAATAAAAAATGTTGTATTACAAAGAAATTTAAATAAACATTTCATTTAGCAGTTATTTTCAAACATGACTCCATTGCTTGAAATTTGATTTAAAAAAATACACTTCTTAAATTATTGTACACCTTTAAAAGTTATCCCACCACCACCACACACACACACACACGATGTAGATTTAAGTTTTCATTTTGCAAGGAATTTCTCACACTTATATTGTTTCACTGAAATTTCTTTTTCATGTTTGTTAATAATTTTGAACCATCATAATGTGCATTAATTTTATTTTATGTATTATTTTATTTGATTTAATTTTAACCAGTGAATTTTAAAATGCATAAAGCATTATTTTGTAATAGTGAGTTTTGAAATATAAGGAAATTTTATGTAGACATTTTTTAGAAAAATATAAAAATTAATATAAACGAGCTATTTGCAGAGAAGTGTAAATAATGAAAAAAAGCATGCCTAATGATTTAGTGGATTAAGGCACTTTTTCTTTCTTTAGAAATACGATACAAAATCATACAACAGAATTTATAAAAACAAAAATAGCTAAATAAAAAACAAGCTTTGATGAAATAATAAGATTAGATAAACTTTATTTCTACTAGCTGGAATTAAGGGTTGCTAGAAAGTAAATATTTTGTAAAACTGTCTTCATGAGTTCCTTAACTAAATAATTTTACATTACTAAACATTTACGACATGAAATTTACACATATCATTATGAGGTTCATTTCTTGTTAACTGCGTATTTCTTCTATTTATTTTTCTTTATTAATTACTAGCCGCCTTTGGCGACCAGCCGGTTCGCCAGTATTACCGCTCGCTACAATTTTCAATTAAATATTTTAAGTAACTGGTCTCTTAAAGGATTCTCAAACAAAACATTTTTAATCTTCAAATTTTGATAGTCATACCAAACTTATATTGTTTAGATCGTTTCGTTCAATTTACTATATATATTTTGCTAATTTGTTGCCATTTCCGGTAAAACTTCAACTTTAATTAAAAATGTAAATAAAGAAATTGCAATTAATATTAAGATATTTTTTAATAAAACCAAGCGTTTTATTTTATTAATCATCTTTATTGTTATTTATTAATTATTATTATTATTGAATATGAGTATTGCAAACAGAATCGCTCGGTATTTAAGTGTTATGTTAACTACAAAATATTTTTCATACTTTATGTAATATCTTAAACAATAATTCAACAAAAATTTCTGAGATTCAGTATAAAATTCAGTTTTTAGTTTTGCTTTCAAAAGGATTGAAATGAAATCAATAATAATATTTTGTTCCTGCTTATAAATATATTTCAAAAATTATGAAGTCTAAATTCAATGCAGTAAGGTATCATATTCTGATAAATATTCTGGACACACCAAATTTTAAAGAAATGAATGAATGTTTCTATTTTCCACGATCAACTAAGACTTATTTATGAAGTTTTAAATGTTAAAAATTTAGAAAAACTCACCATTTTCATAATCTTAGGCCAATTAATCTTGAGAAACCTGCGCGCTTATTGGCGTATTTTCTTTGAAACGATCGATGAAAAATCTAAAATTATCCTTTTTTTATTGAATAGTGATATTCAAATCTTCATAAATCAGTCAGTTTAAGTGATTTGAAATTAACTCTTAAAAGTCAGTGATTTAGTTGATTGGAAATTAACTCTATGACCACCATAAAATCTGTGCTTTCTCTTGTGGTGTATGCATTCTCCTTAATATCCGATCGAATAAAACATCACATACAAAAGTACTACATAGATCAAACACATCAAAAGTAAACATAATATTTCAATAGTTGCCAAAAACAAAAGAGAGAAAAATGCAATTAATAAGCAGACGATATTTAGAAAAGTACAGATATTTAGACTGGAAAATGAAATTATCTGAAATTTAAAACACGCGCAGACAATATTTACAAAAGTAAAAATATTCAAACCTGAAAAGGAAAATATATGAGTTATTCCATCAATAAATGCCATAAGTTTGTTTACATATTCATTATTTTATGAGTCATTAAATATCAAAATGGATCCGGGACTGAATAAACACCCTGTATAGAGAATGTAAAAGATCATAAAATAATTTTCTTGAATTTATTTTTTAGAAAAAATAATATTTCATATTTGTTTCATTTCTTACAGGCACTTGCCGAAAATTATAATTTTGCAGATTTCATTTCCAAAAAGATTTAATTTATTTTCAGTTAGAGCTTTAATCAATGTGATGGCAACACTTTGAAAAAAGCTATTTTTTTTCTCATGAATGCGAAACGTGCTTAATCCTCATTTTTATTTTTGACGAAAAAAATTATTGAAAAACATAGTTAAAATATTTATTTAAAAATTCATTAAAAATAGAAATTTAATTTTAAGATTAAAACAGTAGTATCATTTAAAAGATAAATTTTTTATCTTTAACTTCATGTAAAAATCTTTTTTGTGCGGTACTATTTTCGGCAGTTATAGCAGAAACACGTCAAAATTTCGCTTAATTTTTAAATAAATAAAATTCTAGTTAAAATTTCGAAAAAATAACCCCCAGGTGCACATTCCCGGCCTCCAAGGTATACACGTGCCAAATTTGGTAGCTGTAGGTTGAATGGTCTGGTCTGTAGAGCGCCAACACACACACACACACACACACACACATTGAGCTTTATTATAAGTATAGATTTCTTAAAACAATTGGTAAAGAATCGTAACTATTTTCAATATATTCAGTGTGCATCTTAGGCAGTTGGCTGTCTATGTTTTCATTTATATATGTTTACTTTATATGTTCTATATGTACACATTCTTCTCTGACATTTATTTAAACAGAATCTGAAAGATGAAAAGCATACCTTTGTGACAGAATTTGAATTTGGGTTTGAAACAGTTGTAGAATGATTCAAAGCTCAAAATGGCAAGAATAAGTATTAAAAGAAAGAAAAGACTAGAAAAGCTTATTATTCTAGATTTATTTAATAAAAATAAAAAAAATATATATGTCAAAGAAAAAGACCACAATTTTTTTTTCTAAATTTTGCTCGTTTATTTATGCATTTTTTTATTATTACTCACTCTAGATTAATGAATTTAGGAAGGAGTATGAGAGAGAAAAAAAAACTGCTGTGATGCAAGTGTAAAGTTTTTTGTTTTTTTTAAGCATCACCCGTTAAAGTCTTACTACTAATTGGAAAATTTTCTACAGAATTAGACATTTCATTTTCAGTTTTATTTCCCCTACTGCCTTCATTCGATATTCGTTTTTTCTTATCGCTAATGATCAAATCATTCGTATTTTTCCTTTTTTTAGAAGTTTCAGTTAGATTTTTTTTTTCTTTTTGTAAACTTTTTTTTATTTCTCTTTTGAGAAGTTCTGTAAAATTTCATCTGGGTCGTCATTTTCTTATTCGATGGCGCTGAATAATGAAGCATTGGAGAGCATTTCTTGAGGCTGCTTTTTATTTTTGCAACTCCACGGCATCCTTCTACTAAATATTTCTATGTAGATATAACATTTTTAGGCATTAGTTCTTGAACATCTGGATTTTCTATTAATTTGGTTAATTCAGAACAAAGATTTTGACATTGAATGATTTGTCTTTCTGTAGATTTTATATTTATTTCTTTTGCAGAAATGATCATATTATTTTCATTGATATTTCTTTCTTCTATTGAAAAAACATTTGATTTTAAAATGGATTTATTTGTAAAAAAAAAGGTAGAATGAATTTTGTGGATATGTTTGCACAAATTATCATCTGGGCAAGAACATTTATAAAGATGGACACATAATGAGTTGCATGCCATATTCGTAGATTTCTCCAAACAATGCTCTGGTATTGGGCAATTTTCATGAATTTTTATCACTTTATATTCTTTTTTTAATCTTCATTTGCTGACATATTCCAAGTATTTTCTGAATCTTGGTAGACGTCTTCTGTATTAATTCTGATTCCTTTTATGTGATTTACTTCCATCCTTGTGGATGACTGAGTTTTGAATGGAAAATCCATATATAATTTGTAAGCATGTATCAGATGTCTATCTTTCTCCATTTGCATTAGTGTGTTAACTAAATTATCTATTCGCCTATTAAATTTTCTTTTGAAATAAACTGTTCCAAGCAATAAATGGATTAAATGACAAATAGAACGCTCATGATCTTGAATTATAGTTGATAACTTTTTCCAACTGTTATAGATACCTATAAATCGTGTAGAATTTTCACTTTCTCTAGAAAATAATGTATAACAAAAAAAAAAAACGAGTTTTGTGTTTTTGAATAAATCAACCAGCTGCGAAGCTACATTTCATCATTTGGCACTTTTTAAAAAAAAGTAGTAAGTAATGGAAAATGATCTGCCTTCAGCATTCTTAGCAAAAACTCTTTTGTGATTGTACAGGTCTGTTTTGAACACAAAACATTTTAAAGGGATCAATTATAATGCTTGTTCACAAACCTGAATCACTTACATAAACTTGATCAAATGTGTCGTTGACATCATCGTTTTATATGATTCAATCATATTTGTATAAACATAGGGTTCTTCATAGAGTTTCATTGCAAAATTGTGTAGTTTGTGCGGAATGTTCTTCGCCAGTTGAAGTTTGAATTGTAACTTCTGAAGTCGAAGCAATTTCACAACCAGTATTACTTCGTAGACGAGAAAACAGATATACTCGTGACTTTTTTAAATTTTGCACAAAAGAAGAAAAGCTAATTTTATTTTTGGAAACTGAGTCTTGACACCCAGAGGGATACTTCCTTAGCATGGATATGACTAGATCTAACAATATAAAACATTTTATAATATGAATTATCAAAGTAATATATGCGATATAACCTAGTAGGTGAGGTAAATGACCGTGCTTTATAATATGTTGCACACTTGCACTAAACTGTCATATATCTGTAAATTTCAAAACCCGTCGATTGTTCCTGTTTAATTTCTACCTCTCTTCTTTCCATCCCGCTATTACCACTCATAACATTATTTTAGCTCTTGATCATGTTGGTCCCCGGTCCATAGCATTCCCCAACCCCCAGATGACCAGCCGTGGAAGTACTGTTCTATACTTGCGCAACGCTCACTAAGCTTCAGATAAGAAACAAAATCAATCAATTTTCCTAAAAATTCTAAATATATCCGTATATACAAATTTAGCAAGATCTTCATTATTTTGTTAAACAGACTACAAAATAATAATTTCGTTGCTTTCATTTCGCCCATTCGTCACAGTTTAAATATTAGAAGTTTTTATTTTGGAGGAAGGGGCTCTGAGAATTTCAAGAGGGACGATTTGGGGCGCCTGCTTTTTTGGAGGGGAGATCAATGTGAAAAGCGGCTCGTAGGAGTTTGTTTTATATTTGACAGTAGTGGCTTTTTCGGAGCCAACTCCCTTGTACCTTAAGGCGGAAGCGGTCGGGGAGGCACTCACTTAATAGGTTTGTGTAATTATTGTGTTTCCAAAGGGTTTTGGTATCTATATTCCTGTATTGTTAGCTCAAAAAAGGGAAGATTTTATGGCTATTTACTAAAAGAAATGTTTTCCACTGCTTTCTTAACGATGAATGATATGTAAGAATACCGACACGTTCTTTATTTTTCCGATAAATGCCAGACACTCTTTTCAGGCTTTGTAAGGATATAATAGCAAACTATTGGATTATCACTGCGGCAAATTACGAAGCAGTTTTCTCATTAAAAGTATTGTGAATTTTGTTATTGCGGAAGGAAGTCATCATCTTATTCTGTAAAAGGACTATCGGAAGTTTTGATACTCAGTAGAAACTATCGGTTTCAAATAACATACGAAGATCCTAAAAACTTCAAACTGCCTCGGTTTATGTATATACAGAGAGAGACTAATTAGTAATAAATATTAAGTTAAAAAGGGGAAAAAATAGAATCAAAATTAAATCAAATAAATACAGTTTTTAGTTTGATTCCGAAATAATTTAAATTTAGATTTAATTTCATAATGCTTATATTTTTGATTATATATATATAATGATTACATGTAAGAAAAAAATTCTAAATTCATTATTCAAGTGGTATTCTGCACATTTTTATTTAGTTGTGAATTGTTACTTTATATTTTAAGTATTTTGAATCGATTTTTGAAGTTATCGAAGTAATATTTGCATTATGAACAAAAGAAAGCATGAAATCGCTAAAGAAGATATCAAAGTAATTTGGCTTGCTTCTGATGATGAGTTATGATAATTTGTCAAGAGAAATTGATGAAAACACAGATACTTTAGCTTATCTTCCATGTATCTCAATAATGAATAGGAACTGAAACGATCGAGATTTATTTTGGAAAAAATTGGATTATACTGGATTGGAATAAATTTTTGGAAATATAATATGAAACTTTATCCCAAAAACTTATCTTATAATATTATAGAAATTCTCAATATTACCTTTTCAGAAATTCAATATGCAAAAATCAAAAAGCATGACGATTTATACTGTCACGTAGATATTTTAGTATGGAACTTAATGACACACACAAGAGGTAGAGCTAAACCAATTTATTAACTGAACTCAGAACTGAGAATACAGTAACTGACAAATCTTCTGCTTTTATATAAGCAGAGAAAGTTCCAGAATACTCTTCTGGATACAGTAAGAAAAGTCCAGAACACTTGTCTGGTAAACTATAGAAATGTCCAGTATCTTCTGGAACATGAAATAAAGGAAAACATAAAATCAAGGAATTAAGTATTTGCATATACCATTAAAAGAACATTGTTAGTTGTGGGAAACATAACTTTCTTCAGTAGGCGACGATACTTCTCTGAGATTAAAGAAAATGAGGCTCCAGAGTCCACAAGAGCAGGTACTGGCTTATTGTCGACGATTACTTCTATGTTGTTTCCGGTCATCTTTGCGGCACAATGCTGCAGCATCGGAGGATTTTTGTCACTAGCGGCCTCACCCCCAAGGAAGGCCGCACCGCTGGGTTTTCCTTATTTCTGCGACTAGGAGATTGACTAGATCTTCTATATGGCGACGGAGATCTGTAGCGGCGTGTCGGCGATCGTCCTCGTGATGGGCTGGGCGACAAACCTCGGGCTGCTGGTCGGCTGTATTCGTCGGCATAGCATCCCTCATTCGACTGTGGACGGCTGAAATCTCTCCTATTAGCCCGATATGCCTCAAAAATAGCTTTACGATCTCGGCAATATCGAACTACATGGCCAGGGCGGCCACAATGGAAACAGACGGGTCTCCTATCAGGGGTGCGCCAGACATCCGTCTTCCTCTGTGGTTGCTGTGCTACGGGCATAGGTCGTCTGGCAACGTCTGAATAGGTAGGTTGGCGTCTTTGTTTGACCTTTGTCCACTCTGGTGTTGTCTGTGACAAAGGAGCCAAAGCATTTTCCACTTCCTCTCGAACAATGGCTTCAATGCCTTTGTCCTGGACTTCGGGATCGACTACTGGAGACATAAGGCGCTGGACCTCCTCCCTCACTATTTGACGTATTAGTGATGCCAGATCCAGTATTTCGTCAATTGCAGCCATTGGTACGACATTTGGGAGCCTTTCAAATTTCCTACCACGGATCCTCTTTTGCTGCATTTCTTCGATTTTTCTACACCATTTTATAAAGTCTTCTGTAGTGGTTATTTCTTTCGTCAGAAGTGCCTGGTAAACAGCTTCAGCGACTCCTTTCATTAAGTGAGACACTTTCTCTTCTTCTGACATACCTGGTTTGACTTGATGGCATAATCCCAACACGCTTTGAATGTATGACTGCGTGCTTTCACCAGGTTTTTGAGCTCGATACTTTAGCTCATCTTCTGCCTTCTTTACATAGTGCTGAGTTTCCCCAAATGCCTCTTTTAACCTTGATTTAAAAACATCCCAGGAAGTCAATTTATCTTTATTATTTTCGAACCATTGTCTCACTGTGCCGTCCAGGAAGAAGAACACATTTGCGAGACAAGTCATGTCATCCCATCGGTTGAATTTTGTCTGTCGTATTTTTTAAGCCATTTGCTTGGGTCCTGTCCCACGTCTCCTTTAAATATAGATGGATTTTTGCATTGCAGCTGTGCTGGTGTCAGGATGACCGGTTTAGCCACCTGTTTTACAGGCATTTTCTTTGTCTTTCTGGGTGGTGGGTTATAAGATCCTAATTCTGGGTCAAGGCCTTTAAGGCGATTGCTTCTGCGCAAATCAGTTTCCACACTGAATGGAATCGTACCCACTCCACCAAAGAATGTCACGTAGATACTTTAGTATGGAACTTAATGACACACACAAGAGGTAGAGCTAAACCAATTTATTAACTGAACTCAGAACTGAGAATACAGTAACTGACAAATCTTCTGCTTTTATATAAGCAGAGAAAGTTCCAGAATACTCTTCTGGATGCAGTAAGAAAAGTTCAGAACACTTGTCTGGTAAACTAAAGAAATGTCCAGTATCTTCTGGAACATGAAATAAAGGAAAACATAAAATCAAGGAATTAAGTATTTACATATACCATTAATCTCAGTGTCTCTAGCGGGATTCGAGCCCAGGTCTCTTGATCACAAGACCAGTGCCATGACCATTCGGCCATGGAGATTCGACAGTCTTTCTTCAATGCGGCAATACTAAAGAAGTAATGCTTATGACGAACTAAAGTAAATTTTTAGGTTGAAAGCTTGCAAAATGTATTTTCAAAATATATTTCGATTCCGAATTTTATTTAGCACACTTTTGTATTTCAGCATTAAATGACGATTTAAAAATTTGTTATTTCCTCTATCGAATTGCTTTGATAGAAATAAAATTTGAAAGCATAATATATGACATAATCTCTTGGTTTGACAAAATTTTAAAAATTATAAAATAAGAAGAATCTTCTAGTAGATTTAATCTACTAGTAGATTAGTAATCTACTTAATGATTAAGTAGATTAAGAGATTAGTAATAATAAGTTGCAAGTTAAAGATGTTTTTGGAATATATATTAAATACCTTTCTAATGATTTAGTTCAAAATAATGAATAATTTTTTAGAAATATAATGTGTAAACTTCTTTAAAAATTTAATTAAAACTCTAAGAAAAAAAATTCTTAGTATTGCTTTAGAAAATCCCAAATCGTGTTTTATAATGAAAAATTCAACTCTAAAAAATCAATAAACATAATGGTTTATTCTGAAGATGCAATACTGAAGATAATTAGAGTAAAATTTTAAGCCGAATGTCGTAAGAAATATTATTTTCGAAATGAATAAAATGTTTCAAAAAGTGTTGTTTGTTATTGGTTGCTTAGTAGATTCCGTTATTTCGGTATGAAATGAAGATTTAAAACATTATCATCTCTATTATTGAATCGCATTTGACAAATAACAAAATTCTTATATGGTAATATATGATCTGTTATTTAAATTTGGCAAAATAATTTTTATTAATAATTTCAAAGCTTAGTAAAAATTAGATGAAAAATAATGTTTTTAAAATGGGTATTAAGGTCAGTTTTCATTTCAGTGCATTAAAACCAAACAAAAATGTTCGAAAGCATCATATGAAACTTTTCTTTAAAAATTTATTCACTAAGTTATAATGTAAAATTTAAAATTTGTTGTACTGAAAAAAAAATTGCCCCCCAAAAAATCAATGAGTGAAATGCTTCATGCTAAAAAATTTAAATACGCTCGAGTAAGACTCGGTAGGACAACTGCGTCCCTTTTGGCAGCGTGCCAAATTTGAACTTGCTACCGGGAGTAAATTCCTTTTACGTATGGGGATAAGTCGGATGTGTACCCCTGATGTGAACCAAAGTTCATCGGATATGACGTACCACATTGTTGACGTCATACTGGTCATTTAGCGCGGGCTTTATCTAGCAATATTTAAGGCCGTATTCACCAAACCGGTTGCTAAACAACGGATCGTTCAACCCATGATCAATGACAAATCATCAACCAATGATCATTGGTATTCACGAACGTTAGTTTCACGACTAAGCATCAAGGCAGCTTTTTCTGCCTTTTTCAACCGGAAATGGATTTTAATTGGTTCAGATATATCACATGATTATCAGCTGATGGTTGGCTCTTTTACACGTTTTTATTGTTATTTTGTTTCTTTCCAAGATGTGTATAAGAAATGTGGGACGATCAAGTGAGAAAACAATTAGAGATGCATAATCCACGATTTTTTGAATAACAAATAATTTTGCTACTGTTATTTTTAAATATTTGTTCCAAATATCTGTTATTTCAATCATATTATTAATTAAAAATTATTACTTAATATTAAATATAAAAATTATTAATTGTAATTAATACTTAATTTACTAATTTAAGTAACGTGTGATTGAATTAATATATCTATTTCAGCTTATTTCTTAAATTTGATTTTTTTTCAAAACTATTTATTTAATTTCTTTATTGGAGTAAACCATTTTCTGAAAAAAATGAATTAAATATATATGTCATTTCTTTAAATTGTTTAATTTAGTTCTATATTCTACCAATAGATGGCGCCAGCAGTAAACGGAGTATATGCCGAGTCAAATCAAAGCAATTAAAAATGCTTTGTATGGAATAGTGCATCAAATGCGAATATCGGAGATGGAGCGGTGACTTCACACTTTCCAGTGAAGTCACCGCTCCGATAGATTTCAGTGATATGCAATTCAATGATACGATATTTCCGATAACCGGTCCGTTCACTTTTCAAGCCATTTACAGATTTTTCCTTTTCTGTTTTGTTCGAGAGCTTTTTTTGGACAGATGGTAACGATTGTTATTTTCCAGTGAAGTCACCGTTCCGGTAAATTTCAGTGATATCGTATCGATTGTTACTTTCTATCGTGATCCAAAACCTGTAATAGAAATATCACCAGTAAGATTGTATTAAGGATTTGAATAACACCCCTTTTTGAAAAGTATTGATCACTGGTATTTGTGACTTTATGATACTGGTTACGTAATAACCGCTCGTAAAATATTCGTCATCCCTAAAAACAATGTGATGTTGTCTAGTGATAAACTCATCGATTTGCTTACATGATATTAAGCTTTTCGTGGGATTGTTTCTCTGACGATACATTATTAAGCAAGCATATTTTAAATTTCCACTTTATTATGTAACTAAACATTTGAGCATTTGCTGTCTTTTGAATTGAGCATATTAGCTGATTTTTGAATAGTTTTCCAATGAATTTTGAATGAATTTCAGATAGAGAAAAGGTCTATCTGAAAATTAAATTTCTAAAAGAAATGCAGATTAACGAAAATGAGTTCATTTATATATGGAAATATTTTATATATAATAATAGAATATATACAAAAACAATACAAATAACAAACTGCTGCAAACTGATTTTGAAAGTGAGGAATTCACTCTAGTTTCTTCTAAACAATGAATTTAACAAAATTTGAATTTCCAGTAAATTATTAATAACTGTAAATTATATTTCTGAGAAATGTGACGAATATTTGAACAAGTAAAAAAAAAAGCATAACTTTCTTCATTTATCAATTATAAACTAGTTAAAAATTTGAAATGTGGTATATTTTTGATTTTTGGTAGATTTTTTTTGACAAAATATTTCATTTGTTTATTTATTTTTGAGTTGTTAACATCAAAATTTTATTAGTTGAATGGTATTACCAGCAAATCATAATATTGATCTTAGTTCTTATTTATGATCTTTCCATGTTCTTTTATATATATTGTAATGAATTATAATCATACAAATTGTTAAAACAAAGCAACTTCTTGCCTTTGGCAAGGAATTCACAAAATGTTTATAACATTTTTGTTAAAAGTGTTTATTTTGTTAGAGTGCATTTTAATGAGCAATGGATTAGTATCCTGAATTTTTAATATAATAAAGGTGGAAGAAATGGGCTCAACTCCCTTATACGGCCTCTGTCAAATTGGCGATAAATGGTAATTTCTGGCTACCGTCATTGGCATATGTATTCTTCTTTATGATAACCTTAAACCTTAGAACATATTCAGTGTTTTTATAAGGAGCAGCTCACATATACAGCTATTAACTTTTATAAACTATGCTTTTAAAATGAAAAAAATATGAATGTTTTCATGAGAACATATTCAGCATAAAATTAAGAAATCATTTGGGGCAAAAAATAATTTCATCATTATCATATAATATAAATTTATAGATATAAATGTCAGAATATATACATATTAGAAGAATATATACATTCAGAATATATACTGCAAATCAGAAGATTCAAATTATAAACAAAAGTCATTGAAAATTGTATATGAATAATGAAGACAACAGCTATTTCACCAAAATAAATATTCATGCAATACATTTATATAATGTATTGTTATTGTGAAAGTGACGAAGTTCATTTATACTTCATATCTAAAACTTTTTGTAAACAATGAATTTAATAACTCTTTAAATTTAAATGAGCTAATTGTTAGCTTGACAACATGTACTTGACAAACTTGGCGTTACAAATCTGTATAGAAATATTGATGAGAACCATACTTATTTTAGAATTGATATCCCTGAATAAAATAAATGTTTAATTTGCACATCATAAGCATTCACTTTTGTTCAAATAAATTGAGTGGTAAAACATCTACAATTAACAATAAATTTTTTAACACTTTCTGCTTGATGATTCAAATTTAATAAAAAAGCAACACATGTTAACTTGATTAGCCTGTCAGAAACTAGTAATGATATTTTAAATCTTTCAAGAAAATGTGATATTTTCCATTTGTTTCAACAAGCTCTTGCCTCCTCCCCCCCGACCCAGAATTCTGTACCAAATAAGTTATTAATTTTTTGATATTTTAACATTTAGTTTCAATTAATACTTGAATAATATCTGTCACTTCATTATATTAATTTCCAATGATGTTTTTAATTAATCATATCTTCATGAAAATAGTTACTTCCTGAAATCATAAATCTATGAGCACAACTATCTAACTATCAACTGGTAAAAAAATTCGTAAATGGAATGAACTTTTCTTGAAAAAAAAAATACAATGCCACTATATTAACCCAGTTGTTCGAAGGCTTTTAAAGTCGAATTACTTCTCCAGATGTCGCTGCTCAGAACTCGGTCGAAGCAAATTATTAACATATTTTGCTATTCTGACTTGCTATAGCTTTCTAATGAAATTGTTGCAAAAGTCACTTTCAATTGTCAAGAAAATATTATTCTAATAGGTTACATTAAACTGTCAGTTAAGCTAATGAATTTTTTAAATAAAAACTTTTTTAAAATTTTATATTTGCATCATAATTTAGAGAAATTTGAATTAACTCAGATAAGTTATTATCTACACTTGTTTTTAAAATTCAAAAATTTTCAAATCCCAATTAATCTATTTTTATTTTTATTTTTACACACTTCTCAGAATGTCTTAAGATATGCAAAATTAAAAAAAGGACTTCTGTATACAAAAATCTATTTTATTCAAATCTGACTCGAAAAGTAACATATTATATGAATTAAAAAAGAAAATGCTGATGGAGAAGTTACAGCTTCTACAAGCATTAAAACAAAGTGCCATTAAAGGTGCTTTAAAATGTATTATTGATGCTGATTATTAATTCAAATTCTTCTACAAGAATTTCAAGGAAGTGTCAATAAAGGTGCTTTAAAATGTAACATTAATGCTGACTCTTAATACAAAATTCTTCTATATGTGTCTTTTTATTTCTTTAATACATATACATAATTGTAATAAGATAATGAGCACATAAAACCACTAGGAAAGAACTACACTGATATGAGCCATACATGTATGTCATTTTCTATAAATCATAAAAAGAACAACACCAAATTAAAAATATATTTGATTTTCAAAGATGGGAATAAGGAATTATTTAGTTATTTCTATACAGATAAATTATAAAACAACATCTTTCAAAAAATAATTAGGTAGAGAATACATTAGAAGTAATGTTAAAATTTGGTTTGTAATGAGAAGAAAAACATTAATAAAAATTGGGAATCATTTGCAGCAGATAACAAAGGTCATGATTTGATCTCTTTAAAAAAATGTTGTTTGTTGTTTGTATTTTTCTGGCACAAGAGCCATCCTTGGCTAAACTGCGCCATTCATGTGGTAAAAAAGAGGTTAATTTTTTATTTTTTTTAAATTTAAATATATGAATGGTTATACGAAAACAAAATAGTTAAAATATACTGGAAACAGTAGCAAATGAATATGCATTTAAAATAAAAATATGAAAAGGTTTAAACTCTTGAAAAATTTAAATGTATAGTAAAAATTTAATAGCATATAAAAATTTAAAAATGCTTGGATGGTGGTTCTCTCCCAATAAGTCCGTGAGAGTTAACAGTGATGAGTGAAAAAACTGGTTACGATGAATATTAAAAGTAGGGCATTCGATTAAAATGTGATGAACTGTAAAATATGTGCGACATGTGGAGCACATAGGTGCTCTGTCACCGAATAGTAGGTGCTTGTGTGTGAACCGAGTATGCCCTATACGAAGGCGTGTTAATATAACATCATTCCTACGCACAGGTAAGACTGGCCACGAGCTTATAAAAGGTTTAACTGAATGCAATTTATTGGACCTGCATAAATCCCATGTTTCTTGCCATAAAGAAAATACTCGACATGCAACGGATTTCTTTGCATCGCAATATGGAATTCTGCGATTCGAGAAACAAGTGGCAGTTTTTGCAGCTTGGTCTGCCTGCTCATTGCCAAGAATTCCTACATGACCGGGAATCCAGCAAAGTAAAATGTGGTATCCCCTACATTGAAGAGTTTGCAAAAGTTTTAAGACTTCAATAGCAACTGGATGCATATCATAAGTGAAATGGGAAAGAGTTTCCAACGAACTCATACTGTCAGTGTATATGCAGAACAGTTTCTGAGTTGAAACCGAAATATTATGAAGGGCCTGTGCAATTGCCACCAACTCGGCTGTCAAAACTGAAAAGGATGCATGCAGACGGACACTGCGTATGTC
The DNA here is from genome assembly GCA_026543865.1 of Argiope aurantia. Classification (NCBI taxonomy): domain Eukaryota; kingdom Metazoa; phylum Arthropoda; class Arachnida; order Araneae; family Araneidae; genus Argiope; species Argiope aurantia. Next base: position 61,404 of record JAPMOR010014380.1, read on the forward strand.
GGCACCAGATACAATGCCATATCCAACATGTCCATCTGCTTTTGAACCATCAGTAAAAATGGGCGTGTACGAGGAATATTGGCATCGATGAGAACAAAAAAGTTGCTGGAAAATGACTGGAGTAGTTTTATCTTTCACAAACCCTAAGAAAGGGTTCAAAAAGGAAAACTTGGGAATATCCCATGGTGGGAAGATAAGAAAATCAGCAGGTTCAATGGCAGGCAAGTTAAGTTACGAAATTTCGGTTATTTTTTTAATTCTCTCACAGAAGGGAAGGATGTGAGAGGGGCGGGCATTGCAAATCCTTTGGAGGGTTTCCGGAATAGTCATGTGAGCAATGGGATGTTGGGGGTGAGATTGCGCTCGGAAATAGTATTGCATAGAAAGTTTTCTACGCCGCAAGTTCAGTGGCAATTGTTTGCATATGACATATAGGCTTTCTACAGGAGATGTACGGAAGGCCCCTGAGCATATCCGCAGAGCAGAATGATGCACGGTATCCAATCGTCGTAAAGTAGTAACATTGGCAG
>JAPMOR010014380.1:62333-116679 GCA_026543865.1 Argiope aurantia
CATGTTCTTTTATATATATTGTAATGAATTATAATCATACAAATTGTTAAAACAAAGCAACTTCTTGCCTTTGGCAAGGAATTCACAAAATGTTTATAACATTTTTGTTAAAAGTGTTTATTTTGTTAGAGTGCATTTTAATGAGCAATGGATTAGTATCCTGAATTTTTAATATAATAAAGGGGGAAGAAATGGGCTCAACTCCCGTATACGGCCTCTGTCAAATTGGCGATAAATGGTAATTTCTGGCTACCGTCATTGGCATATGTATTCTTCTTTATGATAACCTTAAACCTTAGAACATATTCAGTGTTTTTATAAGGAGCAGCTCACATATACAGCTATTAACTTTTATAAACTATGCTTTTAAAATGAAAAAAATATGAATGTTTTCATGAGAACATATTCAGCATAAAATTAAGAAATCATTTGGGGCAAAAAATAATTTCATCATTATCATATAATATAAATTTATAGATATAAATGTCAGAATATATACATATTAGAAGAATATATACTGCAAATCAGAAGATTCAAATTATAAACAAAAGTCATTGAAAATTGTATATGAATAATGAAGACAACAGCTATTTCACCAAAATAAATATTCATGCAATACATTTATATAATGTATTGTTATTGTGAAAGTGACGAAGTTCATTTATACTTCATATCTAAAACTTTTTGTAAACAATGAATTTAATAACTCTTTAAATTTAAATGAGCTAATTGTTAGCTTGACAACATGTACTTGACAAACTTGGCGTTACAAATCTGTATAGAAATATTGATGAGAACCATACTTATTTTAGAATTGATATCCCTGAATAAAATAAATGTTTAATTTGCACATCATAAGCATTCACTTTTGTTCAAATAAATTGAGTGGTAAAACATCTACAATTAACAATAAATTTTTTAACACTTTCTGCTTGATGATTCAAATTTAATAAAAAAGCAACACATGTTAACTTGATTAGCCTGTCAGAAACTAGTAATGATATTTTAAATCTTTCAAGAAAATGTGATATTTTCCATTTGTTTCAACAAGCTCTTGCCTCCCCCCCCCCGACCCAGAATTCTGTACCAAATAAGTTATTAATTTTTTGATATTTTAACATTTAGTTTCAATTAATACTTGAATAATATCTGTCACTTCATTATATTAATTTCCAATGATGTTTTTAATTAATCATATCTTCATGAAAATAGTTACTTCCTGAAATCATAAATCTATGAGCACAACTATCTAACTATCAACTGGTAAAAAAATTCGTAAATGGAATGAACTTTTCTTGAAAAAAAAAATACAATGCCACTATATTAACCCAGTTGTTCGAAGGCTTTTAAAGTCGAATTACTTCTCCAGATGTCGCTGCTCAGAACTCGGTCGAAGCAAATTATTAACATATTTTGCTATTCTGACTTGCTATAGCTTTCTAATGAAATTGTTGCAAAAGTCACTTTCAATTGTCAAGAAAATATTATTCTAATAGGTTACATTAAACTGTCAGTTAAGCTAATGAATTTTTTAAATAAAAACTTTTTTTAAATTTTATATTTGCATCATAATTTAGAGAAATTTGAATTAACTCAGATAAGTTATTATCTACACTTGTTTTTAAAATTCAAAAATTTTCAAATCCCAATTAATCTATTTTTTTATTTTTACACACTTCTCAGAATGTCTTAAGATATGCAAAATTAAAAAAAGGAGTTCTGTATACAAAAATCTATTTTATTCAAATCTGACTCGAAAAGTAACATATTATATGAATTAAAAAAGAAAATGCTGATGGAGAAGTTACAGCTTCTACAAGCATTAAAACAAAGTGCCATTAAAGGTGCTTTAAAATGTATTATTGATGCTGATTATTAATTCAAATTCTACAAGAATTTCAAGGAAGTGTCAATAAAGGTGCTTTAAAATGTAACATTAATGCTGACTCTTAATACAAAATTCTTCTATATGTGTCTTTTTATTTCTTTAATACATATACATAATTGTAATAAGATAATGAGCACATAAAACCACTAGGAAAGAACTACACTGATATGAGCCATACATGTATGTCATTTTCTATAAATCATAAAAAGAACAACACCAAATTAAAAATATATTTGATTTTCAAAGATGGGAATAAGGAATTATTTAGTTATTTCTATACAGATAAATTATAAAACAACATCTTTCAAAAAATAATTAGGTAGAGAATACATTAGAAGTAATGTTAAAATTTGGTTTGTAATGAGAAGAAAAACATTAATAAAAATTGGGAATCATTTGCAGCAGATAACAAAGGTCATGATTTGATCTCTTTAAAAAAATGTTGTTTGTTGTTTGTATTTTTCTGGCACAAGAGCCATCCTTGGCTAAACTGCGCCATTCATGTGGTAAAAAAGAGGTTAATTTTTTATTTTTTTTAAATTTAAATATATGAATGGTTATACGAAAACAAAATAGTTAAAATATACTGGAAACAGTAGCAAATGAATATGCATTTAAAATAAAAATATGAAAAGGTTTAAACTCTTGAAAAATTTAAATGTATGGTAAAAATTTAAAAATACTTGGATGGTGGTTCTCTCCCAATAAGTCCGTGAGAATTAACGGTGATGAGTGAAAAAACTGGTTACGATGAATATTAAAAGTAGGGCATTCGATTAAAATGTGATGAACTGTAAAATATGTGCGACATGTGGAGCACATAGGTGCTCTGTCACCGAATAGTAGGTGCTTGTGTGTGAACCGAGTATGCCCTATACGAAGGCGTGTTAATATAACATCATTCCTACGCACAGGTAAGACTGGCCACGAGCTTATAAAAGGTTTAACTGAATGCAATTTATTGGACCTGCATAAATCCCATGTTTCTTGCCATAAAGAAAATACTCGACATGCAACGGATTTCTTTGCATCGCAATATGGAATTCTGCGATTCGAGAAACAAGTGGCAGTTTTTGCAGCTTGGTCTGCCTGCTCATTGCCAAGAATTCCTACATGACCGGGAATCCAGCAAAGTAAAATGTGGTATCCCCTACATTGAAGAGTTTGCAAAAGTTTTAAGACTTCAATAGCAACTGGATGCATATCATAAGTGAAATGGGAAAGAGTTTCCAACGAACTCATACTGTCAGTGTATATGCAGAACAGTTTCTGAGTTGAAACCGAAATATTATGAAGGGCCTGTGCAATTGCCACCAACTCGGCTGTCAAAACTGAAAAGGATGCATGCAGACGGACACTGCGTATGTCGGCACCAGATACAATGCCATATCCAACATGTCCATCTGCTTTTGAACCATCAGTAAAAATGGGCGTGTACGAGGAATATTGGCATCGATGAGAACAAAAAAGTTGCTGGAAAATGACTGGAGTAATTTTATCTTTCACAAACCCTAAGAAAGGGTTCAAAAAGGAAAACTTGGGAATATCCCATGGTGGGAAGATAAGAAAATCAGCAGGTTCAATGGCAGGCAAGTTAAGTTACGAAATTTCGGTTATTTTTTTAATTCTCTCACAGAAGGGAAGGATGTGAGAGGGGCGGGCATTGCAAATCCTTTGGAGGGTTTCCGGAATAGTCATGTGAGCAATGGGATGTTGGGGGTGAGATTGCGCTCGGAAATAGTATTGCATAGAAAGTTTTCTACGCCGCAAGTTCAGTGGCAATTGTTTGCATATGACATATAGGCTTTCTACAGGAGATGTACGGAAGGCCCCTGAGCATATCCGCAGAGCAGAATGATGCACGGTATCCAATCGTCGTAAAGTAGTAACATTGGCAGCATCATATACCACACATCCATAGTCAATCCGTGATAAGACAATGGCTTGATATATACGGAGTAGCGATGAGCAATCGGCTCCCCAAGACATGCGGGAGAGTACTTTGAGGATATTAAGAGATTTTTCACATCTCTTCCGCAGATCTAGTATATGTGGTAGGTAAGTGAGTTTACGGTCGAAAAGCACTCCTAAGAAACGTATCTCATTAACGACAGGTACTGGATTATTCTGTGTAGAGATTAATGGTTCAGGGTGAATGCTTCGCTTTCTACAGAAATGAACGCATCTACTCTTTTCAGCTGAAAGAGTATGTCCATTCTCATCACACCAAGCAACTAATTTTGTAATAGCGGTTTGAAGCTGCCTCTCAATTAAATGCATATTAGAACCCTGACACGAGATCTGCAAATCATCAACATATAAATTGCCTTGCACGGATGGTGGTAAGTGGTTAAGGATGTCACTGAAATGAATGATAAAAAGTGTAACACTGAGAACGCTCCCTTGCGGTACGCCCTCAGCTTGAGTAAAAGGATCTGAAAGTAAATTGCCCATACGTACTCGAAAAATTCGAGAAGTTAAAAAATTTCGAATAAAAACAGGGAGATTTCCCCTAAAATCCAAATCAAAAAGTCTCTGAAGGATTCCATAACGCCATGTACAATCGTATGCCTTCTCTATGTCAATGAAAATGGAGACGAGATGGTTTCTTCGTACAAAAGCATTGCGAATTTGGGTATCCAGATGAACGATATTGTCAACAGTTGAGCGACCCCTTCGGAAGCCACTTTGCATTTGTGGAATGCACGCTCGTTTCTCCAATTCAAAGATAAGACGGGCATTGACCATACGCTCTAGTGTTTTGCAAAGAACACTTGTTAAGGCGATAGGTCTGTAGTGCATAGGGTTTGCAGGGTCTTTCCCTGGTTTTCGAATGGGAATCACGAGCGCTTCTTGCCATTGATATGGGAAACTCTGCTCATTCCATATTCTGTTGAACAGATGCAGGAGATTAAGAAGCAATACCTCATTCAAATGGCACAGCATACTGTTTGTGACTCCATCTGGGCCAGGACTGGTATCATGTGCTAGGGATATAGCTTTTTTCAGTTCAAATATCTTGAATTCGCAGTTATATGGAAGAGTATTGCGAGTTTGAATGTTCAAAATCCGTCGTTCTGAGCGAATCTTGGTTGCCCTAAATTTAGAATTATAAGAAGTATCGGCGGAAACTTGCGCAAATGTCTGCAATAAAATATTAGCAATATCTAATGGAGAAGAATATGTTACGTTTCCAGATTTCAGAATTGGTAAAGAAAACTCCCGATAAATTCCATTGGCAGCCTTTATTTTTTTCCAGAGCTGCTTACTTGTGGTACGAGATGTAATCGATGAAATGTATTTGATCCATGATTCCCTTTCACTACGTCGACGAATGCAACGAGCAAAGGCTTTGGCTTTTTTGAATGCTACAAGATTTTCTGTAGTAGATACCTTCTAAATTTGTTCCATAATTTTTTCTGTTGTTTGTGGCTATCACGGCAGGCAACATTCCACCATGGCCTTCGAAATTTTCGCAGACGTGACGAACTTTTAGGAATGGTATTATTAGCAGAAGTTATTAAGCAATTAAGAACATTTTGTACTGCTTCAGATATGTCTGTAACATTAACCATATTTTCAGTAATCTCTGCCATTTGTGTGAAAGCAGTCCAATCTGCCCGTTCAAATTGAAAACGCTGTGGAAACTGAATGTCACTACCTCTATAAGCATGTGAGATTATTAATGGGAAATGATCACTGTTATGGCGATCATCATCGACTGCAAAATTTAATAGCGGCAAGAGTTCTGGGGAACAAATGGCCAGATCAATACAGTGAAATGTGCGTGTGGGCCCATGGAAGTAGGTTTTCTCCTCTTCATTGAGAAGACAGAGGCAATTATCAGAAACAAATTGCTCGATCTGTCTCCCACGAGTATTTGTACTCCCCGAACCCCACAAGATACTATGTGCATTGAAGTCGCCCATTATCAGGAAAGGCGTTGGTAGCTGACTCACCAAGTTATTAAGTTCCGACAGATTAATAACATCATGAGGTGGCAAATATATACATCAGACTGTGACTAAAGATCGAGTATGAATCTGTACAGCCACAGCCTGTAGGGAAGTATGTAAAGTAAGAGGGGTGCTCGGATAAAGGTTTGATGTTAAGATACAGACACCACCAGAATTATTCATTCCACTGTCTGTATCTTTCCGAACACAGTTGTAACCACGAAGTTTCAATGGGGTATGGGACTTCAGCAAAGTCTCTTGAATTCCAATACAGACTGGATGAAAAGTGTTAGAAATGTTCTTTATGTCTTGCAATTTGGAGCGGATGCCGCGACAGTTCCAGGAAATGAAAGTACCCATTAAGTGATTTTGGTTGCATCAGAAACAGTTGGAACATTAGATTGAGTTGGCGAAATATCACAACTCATTCTCAGATCTTCATCCTCTTCCTCAGATGGGTATAGAGAAATGAGGTCTGGGCCTTTGGAGGCGCCACCGAAAATAGACGTTAAGTCTTTATGGGCTACGCCTTGTGACGCCAAACCTAAAGCAACAGAATTATGAACAAGTGATTTTTTCAGTTTGGAGGGTAGCGCTTTTGGTGAAAGACCGCGCTTTGAGAGTTTCAGAGCAAGAGATTTTTGTGACTTAGACTTTAAAGTAGCTTTTTGAAATTTAGGTGTTTCTGGAACAGTATTTCCAGATTGTTCAGAATTGGAGTTGGTGGAGTTTTCAAGTGATTGATTCCTGCTAATATTTTTATCAATTTTTTCCTTGTGTCGCAGAGGCATAACTAATACCAGGTACCGGTGTCTGTGCTGTGACTCTGCGTCTGGCCTCAGGATATGATACATTCTCTTTAAACTTCACAGCTACAATTTGCTTTTCAATTTGCCAACGAGGACAGGGGCGGGAATAAGAAGTATGATTACCGAAGCAGTTAACACACTTCTCTTGTGCATCACAGTGTTCACTTTCATGTCCTTTCTCCGCACAGCGGGCGCATGTGAGTATCCCGCGGCAGGCAGTTTTAGCGTGACCAAACCTCTGACACTGGAAGCATCGTAGCGGATTTGGGATGTATGGTCTCACCGGTAATCTCATGTAACCAGCTTTGATATACACGGGTAATTTAGGCCTGTGGAATGTGAGAATTAGATGCTTTGTTGGAAGGAGTTTTCCGTCTCGACGAACAGAAATACGTCGTACGTGCGTTACTCCCTCAAAAGCTAACTCTGCAGTGATTTTTTCAATGGTTTCATTAAAAAGTTCTCCACAAGTTATGACCCCTTTGCAATTATTCATGGAAGAATGAGCACTAACCGACACTGGTATAGTGGCCATACTTTTCAGCTTAAGTATTTGCTGCGATTGTTTACGAGTTTTAACCTCCACAAGAAGGTCACCTGAGCGTAGCTTACGGATAGACTCAACCTCACCGAGAGACCCGGTAAGAGCCTTTTCGACAAGAAATGGTGAAACATTATGGAAAGTTTCTTTCAGATCAGAAGTGCGATGTATAACAAAAAAAGTGTCAAAATGATGATCAATAATTTTTTTTGATTTCGATTGTTGCCCACTGAAGGGAGCCTTCTTGGAATGACCCATGCAAGGAAGAAATAAGGTTCAGATCCCGGCGGCACCGCCCACCACCGAGCCCAACAAGGGAAGGCAGTAACTGGCTCTGGACACTCCCAGCCTCAGCACTTACCTTGGTGCTAGCCGGAGTCTATACGCTCAGGGCCATCTCCAGGAACGTTGACCACCCTTAACGCCAAGCCCCAGAGGATGACCCTTTCGCTTGACCCCTAGCAGACTAACCAAACGATTAGGATACCGGCCGATTGATACACCGGGGACCACAGTGTACCGCCCGTCTAATGGGTTGCCACGCACGGCCAACACGTGGGGTTTTTGGCTGTCCATGAGAAGCAAGAAGCAAACAGAGCGGCGACAGCTTCTCATGGAGAGCTCCCTCGCCTGCCGTCGAGGGAAGGAAAAAACAGCAGAAAACAGAAGGCGCAGTGGAGAGAAAACATAAAGGGAGTAGAGATCCCTGGGAACCTCGGGATTGGGACACCCGTACTCACCTAAAGAAGGTGAGCCCCTGAGGGGTTAAAAAAAATGTTGATTTTATATACAGTGTTGAAGATTAAAGCTGAAGTAACTGATTAGCTATATTGAGTGTCTAAGCACATTATTATATCACATAATTTATAAGTAACAAAAATAATTTCTAATTATTAATCATAATAAAAACTGCAATAATTCTTTTTCTATAAAATAAATAATAACATAAAAAATCAATTTATTAAAAAAAACCCTTATATATCCATGTGAAAACAGTATACAATCATGAAAATGAGTCATACAGGAAAGTTTCAAAAATACTAAAAGTGTATAATCACCACCAGACAGATGAAAAAATTTCTTTGTTTGTTCCTTTTCTTTTTTACAAAAGGAAAAGGCTGTTCCTTAATTCTTCCATATCTTGGCAAGTCTTTAATCTGAGAAATGTGAAGTAAGAATTAATTATAATATTATAAATAACTGTAATGAAAAAAAAATTGTTAATTTAACAATAATACTTACTTGACATACTTAAAAATTGATAGTATAAACACAAATATTTGATATAAGTCAAAAATACCATTTTTTGTATCTAAATTTAGAATAAATATTTAGAATTCATTTATACAGTACACCTATTATTAAAAAAAAAGACATAAGATATTCTATTCTCAATCACTAGAAATGTACAATCTAAAAAATTTGTAAGTGATTTCAGATAACTTTGGAAAATATTCTACACAATGAATATTTTTTTACCTAATCTTAAAATATTATTTGTTCAACGAAAACATATTTATTATTTAGGTGGTTGTTTTTCAAAAACCCTTCTTGCTTTAAATATTCATACAAAAATCTGCCATAATCTTTGATATATAGCTGTATAATGGTAGGGGTGGAGGAATAAGAATTTTTCAATATGGAATAAAGCATAATGAAAATTTAAGTTTATATTGCAAATACTCTTTAATACTTGAATTCTTTATGTTTTTACAGATTTACAAAATTGAACAATAAAAGGAACAAGGTTAAAATTGATTAACATGTAACATTGTCTTAGTAAAGAATGGGAAAATATTCTTATAGCATGACAAATGTGAAAAACTGATGAACTCTAGTTATAAAAGTAATTTTTTTTTCTGTTTTGCTCTGAGCTTTTTTTGGCAATTTTTACAGAATTTTGTTACTATTACTAGCTTTTGAAAGAATTCCATTTTATTTCACTGTTTTACAATGAGGGCTCTCTTTATTGGCGATTCCATGATCAAATACTTGAATAAGTATATATCTGTTGAATCACTTGACTTTCATTTGGACATTGTTTCCTATCCTGGTGCAACTATTGAAAAATTAGTTAATAATACTTCTGTACACAAAAATTATGATTGGGTCTTAGTGTATGTTGGCACAAATAATGCATCTTTGGATACTATTGAAGTAAAACTTTAAAAATATAGAGCTTTGGCCACTGAGGTATTACTTCATAATCCAGGTGCAAGAATAATTTTCTCGAGTATTGTTCCAAGAGATTTTGATTTCCACAGAAAGAAGTATAAGGAATCAGAATATCATTTACAGACACTAAACTATAAGATTCAAGCCATAAACTGTACACTCAAAGAACTATGTTATTATCAAATGTTTCTCTTTTGCAGTTCTTACCAGCCATCTTGGAAAAATTATCTTGCATTTAAATAAATGGGGTAATAAGCTGCTTGCAGGTTGTTTTCTTCAATCCTTAACAGGATGCATTTCAGCTGATATAGCATCTAAAAAGGTATGTATATATACATTGTTTTTTTGGTTTTTTTCACAATGAGTTTAAAAATTCATGCAAGCCTGAAGTCAATAATTTATAATTGGTTTTTGTTTTATTTTCACAGAATGTAAAGACTCGGTCTTCCAACTCTGGTTTTTCTTTTGATGATTCGGAGTTTCCTCTATTGTCATCTTTTCCCACAGCATTTGTTTCTTCAGAAAGCCACTGGCAGATAGTTTTTCCACCTCATATAAAACAAACTGATGATTTTAATTGTGGAGTCTATATAAATTTTTATGCACATCAAAAATTGAATAAATTTTCTTTAACTCACGACTTCAACATACTTTCATTTAGAGCCCTAATGTTTGAATAGATTACTAAAAACTGAAATTTTTAAATCTTTTATTGTGAAAATTTTAATTTTGATATTAATTTTAAAATAATAAATTTGATTAATTGTTAATCTTACTTAATGGGAATTATCCCTTCTAAATTTAAACACCATAAACAAAAATTCCCAATGGTTGATTTTAAGAGATTGTCTAAAGATTTTTAGCTTTCTCTTAAGCTTAACTTTTAGGAAGTTCTTTTATTATTAGCTTCACAGAAGATTTAATGCAAGTTATGATTGCTAATCTCAGTGAGAATAGATAATTTTGGAAATGGAGTGCCTTGAAGGTGTCAAGAAAAGGTAAGTGACTAAATTCAAAAATTTAAGTTAATCACATATTCAGAACAGGAAGAAACAAGCTCATAATGGAAGCAATATACTAAAAACGACTTTTAATATAAATATATGATTGTGTTACTTTAAATTGTTCTTATTTTAATGGATTTATTAAAATGTTGTTTGTTATTTAGTGAATGTAATTTGAATCAGTATATCAATAAAAGCTCATTGTACCCAAAACAGTATATATTTTTTATAAGAAAAATAAATTAATTTTTTACACTGCAGTTTATATTGTATGTATTTCAGTTTATTTATTTTCTCCTGTCTTAAAGTAAAGGAACAAATTCCCAATGGTTTAGCTGAAAAGGTTGTGCAGAAATTTCTGGCTTTCTTTTTAAGCTTTTAGGAAGTTCCTTTATGAAAAAAAAATTTAGTATCAGGATAAATCCATACAAGAAATTGTGGTAAAGCTTATAAGGCAGATAACAACCTCGGAAAGAGTGTACACAAACCTCAATGTCACAAGTTTGGTTCTCATCCTCAACTATCTTCCTAATTGGTGACTCTGGCTCTGAACTAACAAATACATCCAAACAAGAATTCAAGAAATAAAGCAGTAAGTGATTTTCCATGCTATAGCTGTCTTGTATATAAAAATGAAAATAGATCATTTGGATAATATGGAAAAAATTATATTTCATTTGTTTAGTGTACATTCTTATAAGGGAGGGGACATAGAAATCTGTATAAAAATTATTTAGATGCAGATGGTTGAAATATATATAGAAATTTATAATGTTATATTATCTATTCATTGTCTGCATATTTCATTACTTTGTCATGCTTGTTAAAAATCTGCAAGGATATTGCTGAGCTTGATTTTTCTTCTTTCAACTCATATAAAGATATGTAGTTTTCTCACATTCTGAAGTGAAACAAAACCATAAGAATATGTTACATTATTAGTTTTCACAAATTGCTGATTTTTAATGATTCTCTGTTATTTTATTTTTCCATTTATACTTATTACTTAACGATTTCTTTTTACATAGTTAATCTTTGGTTATCAATTAATTTTATAAATGTCACCCAGATACAATTTTCTTTTCTTAATTTTGCAAATGAAACAGATTTATAAGTGCATGAAATAATATATAAAATCAATAAACTTAATAAAATTCATCTATTTCTTTGGCACATGGAGTACTGAGAGAATATCATATATTTATAACTTGAAAAAATAAAATAGAAGTGTCAAAAGGGAAACAAAATTATTTATGATTTTGAAGATTTGTATTTTAAAAAAATGAATTATACATTGGCAATAAAATATCTAGCAAGGTAAAAAAATATATATACTGTTTCTTGATTTTATGTTTTATATAATTTACTACACAGAACATTTTTGCTGTCATCTTGTTTGAAGTCAGTTGACTGAATATTTTTTGGAAAATGTGACTAGGTTATTGCCAATATCCAGCGTAAAAGGCCATGTCTATGAAATTAATAAATAAACAACATCTTTTTAGTCTTCTTTTTTTTTTATAATGTAATGAAGATATTTGTTAAATACTGTAAAATTTTTAATTATGAGTTAAGATTTTTTATAAGCAAAATAGGTATGTGATCAATCCTAATTTTAAAATGCAGTTACAAGTGACTCACTAAAAAATCAGCTCATTCAGTTATAAAACTTTTCCTGCCAAATGCTGATATTGATTGTTTATGCTCATAGGGTGTGAGTGGGAAATTTCAATGAAAAAAAGAAAGGTAGAATGTGAATACTGGATTTTATGATTATACTTTCTGCTTTTAAACTTTCAGTTTGAGAAAATGAGTTCTTGCCCTTTTTTTTTTTTTTTTTCTTTCTTTCTAGGGAAGAACTGATTTTTTTTTGTGTGAAATTTGGAAAGAATGAGTACCATATTAATAGAAAAAATTAATTAAACTGCGTCAAAATTCTGAAAAAAAGGAAGTCTCTCATAATATGTGAACACTATATTTGGACTAGTTTTTCCTTACCAAATTTAATTTGGAGGCTATATTATTGCATGCATTTTTTTGGTGAATTAAATATATTGGATCTGAAAAACGTAAAATTAAGGTAATTTTCAATTTTTAAGAAATGATGTTCATTATAGTGTTTACAAGTTTTTTTTAACACATAAAGAGTCTGAAGAATTAAGAATTGAATGATTTTTTTATCGAAGAAATTTATATCTTAATATTGAAGACAAACTATTTCTTTTTATCTAAATGATGAATGAAACAGCTTGTCACTGAAAAATTAAGCAATTTTTATTTTTAAGAAGTTAATCATGTGATTATTTTTTTTAATAATTTTTCACATCTGATAGTTTAGCATCTTATGTTCCTTGTATTGTTTTTATTCGTGTAAAAAAAGTTCATTTTAATGAAAAATATCTTCAACAGAGTATATGTTGATAGTCTGAATACAATTCTGAAGTGCCTATGACCTTTTTATTAAATAGACAACTGCTTAGGTCCTTCTAGATTTTTTTTGTGGTATTTCCGATAGTTTAATTTTGTACTGTCGCCTAGTGTACAAAAGCCATCCAAACTTAATTATTATTTTAATTAATGATATTAATTTTAGAATATTTTTCTAGTATTTCGTTATTTACTTTTAGAGCATTGTTCTACCGAAATATTTTGTTGTTCCATAATTTAAAAAAAAAAAAAAACTGCTTTATAATTTAAAATAAATATATCAAATCTATAATTAAATATTATTTAGATTGTCTTTAAAAAGTGTCACTTTTAAAACTTATTTTGTGTCGAATTCTTCGAAAATTTAATTTGGCATTGCGATATACTGAACTTTAGAAAGTGATCCGCAATAAAAAATTTTGCTATTTCAGTTTGATGAAATTTTCTTCTTAAAACTCTTCATATAGATATTGTTGAGGAGAGGAAAAGAGAAACAACCCCTTGAGGGTTTAATTGGCATTCGAAGACCGTTTTCATCCGGTTCACTATCTGACTTAAGATTTTTAACTTCTTGGAAATGTTCTTTATAAGAATTTTTATGATGATGAATGGGTTTATTTTTCCATATCACTCCTTTTAAAGACTTTCATTCTAAATTTCAGTAAACGTTATTCTGTCTGAATACTAAAAACACAATTGCCCCAATGATAGAAAATCGTTTTCAGCTAAATTTTTTAGAATTGCAAATAAGTCCTTTAATTCGACTTAAGAATACATTGTGATCAGAGACGTGTTGAAAGGAGAGGGGATTATTGCTCCTAGATTTTTTTTTTTTTCCTTCCGAACTTGCTCCACATTTTGATATTTTTCAAGATAATTCGACTGGAATATTTTCTGTTTGATTCCTCTGATTTTATTGTACCGAAAAAAATTACTAACGAATATACTTAATATCTTTGGAATGTGTGTGAGTATAAATCCAGTTACTACAGATAAAAAATTATAAAGTACATTAAAAAATATTTTAAAAATTTTATATAAATTAAAGGTAAAAACACGCACGGCAATAAAATAAATTTCATCGAAAAACTAATTTTTGTATTTTTAAAATAATTTAAAAAATGGTTTGTGTCTGATGTGCTTCAAAATTATTGAAGGAAAATGTTAAAGTTTTAAGTAATGTTTAGGTGAAAAAACTAAATTTTGAAAAACTCTTTCTTAATCCTTTAAAAGGTCACTGTCTTATAGAAAATTTGTCCCCTCAGGGTCTCACCTTCTTTAGTGGGTACAGGTGTCCCAATCTCGAGGTACCCAGGGATCTTTACTCTTTCTTCTCTCCTCTATCCCTTTTCTCTTCTTTAAATCCCACCCCCTCCTCTTTTGTTTTTTTAATTCTTCCATCCCTCGAATCGGTAAGCGAGGGAGCTCTCCATGAAAAGCTGTCGCCGCTCTGTTTGCTTCTCATGGACAGCAAAAAAAAAAAAAAAAAAAAAAAACCACGTGTTCGCCGTGCGTGGCGACCCTTTAGACGGGTGGTACATTTCGGTCCCTGATGTATCAATCGGCCGGTATCCCAGATATTTGTCTGGGCTGCTCAAGGGGATCAAGCGAAGGGGTCACTTCTTGGGCTTGACGTTAAGGGTGGTCACTGCCCCCGGGGATGACTCTCAGCATATAGGTTCCGGCTAGAGCCATGGTAAGCGCTGAGGCTGGGAATGGCCAGAGCCGGTGGCAGCCTTCCCTTGGTGGGCGGTGCCGTCATGCCCCGAATTTTTTTTCCCTTTTTGCATGGGTTTTTCAGACACTTTGCCACCTTTACCTATCACTGAAGATACTAGATTTCTAATATTACACACACCAAAGACCTTTTATCAAGTTTCACCTTTCATAGTTCGAAGATTGATTTCTTCATTTATTGGTGATGTTAAATCTACTAAAAAACTTCCATCCGGGGATCTTCTTATTGAGACCTCCTCCAAAACACAGATTGCTACGATGCAGAAATCAACAAAACTTGGAGACTTCCCTGTAGAGGTAACTCCTCACAGGACACTGAATTTTTCTCGAGGAGTCATCTCTGATTTAGATCTTTTTGATTGTTCGGAGAATGAACTCATTCGGGAATTGCATTCCCAAAATGTTTGTACGGCTCATCGCACAAAAATTAAACTTAATGGTTCATTCATTCCAAACAAAACATATTGTTCTAACTTTCAGTAGTCCGGAACTTCCGAAATTTATACGTGCTGGCTATATACAATCCAAAGTTATACCATATGTACCGCATCCTCTGCGTTGCTTTAAATGTCAGAGATTCGGACATTCACAGGGAACTTGCCATGGCAGCCGTCGATGTGCCAAATGCTCAGCTGATGATCATGAAACTTCAATTTGTAGCTCACAGACCTTCAACTGTTTAAACTGCTTTGGGCCCCATCCTGCTTATTCCTGTGACTGTCCTAAATGGAAAAAGAAATTCAAAGCCTTAAAGTTAGAAGAAATATTTCATAGACAGAAGCGAAAAAGTTTTAGACAGAACACCCAAACCTCGCCTTATTATAGTGCCGCCGTAAGTTCAACATTAAAATGTACTAGTTCTCAGACCGAATTACTTTTGTGGTCAATTTTACCAATGCGCAGATGTGAAATTAATTCGTCTACGCATTGGACACACAAGGTATACACATAGACATTTGCTGTTTGGTGAACAAGCTCCTCATTGTACGAACTGTGGAGTGATCAATTCTAATGCACATATTCTTAGTCAATGTCCTAATTTTACTTCTGATCGTTTAACTGACTTTCATTCGTCTATTTTAAATTTACAGGACCTGGTGGGTGAGAAACCTCAATCAAAACTTGACTTTTTTTTAAAGCCACTGGTTTCTTTCATAGCATTTAAAATTTGAGATTTATTTTTATTCTTGTGCCAAATCATTATAAATTATAGACCTTATAAATGTTTGACGTTTTACAATGTATCCTTGTTTTATTTACACCTTTATGATGGAACTGTTTAAATATCCTTGTGGCTGGCGCAGCTTGTCCTAAATTGGACCTTGTGCCAGAAAACCAAAACTATACCATATTATACTATAGAAAATTTGTGTCAGAACTTGTAAACCTACGTAACTTCACACAAAAATTGAAATATTTGGGAGGAAGCATATTTTCCATTTCTCTTGAAAGGGTTAATGAGCATCAGCAATTTAAGAAGTAACTACATGCCGAATTTTGTAGTTGTAGATGCGATGATCTGTTCTGTAAACCATTTTGAATGATTTTTACCATGCATACTGAAATTATAAACAGTACAGCAGTCTATAAACACTATCATGTTAGAAATACAATCCAAATCTTTGCACTATGTACCACATTTGGGTTCATTTAACTTTTGTTACATATTATATCATTTTTATTTTATTAACATTATATTCTTCGTTAGCATAATAAGCAGTAAGTGAAAAAAAATTGCATGGATTAGAACCTAATAATTGATAGCAGGTCAAAATTAAACTCTGTAGAAGCATATAGGCAGGTAATTCGGTTTTTGTTGGGGGGGGGGGGGGAGGGATCTGAAATGTTTTGAATACAAAACGAATTCTAAACTGTATTTTAATAGCATATCAATTACTCATTAAAAAATCTGCAATTTCATGGGAAGAATTCCAATTATTTCCCTACATTAAATTATTTGTTTTTTGAATTTGCAATATCAAAGATATTTCATAAAATCAGTTTACATTGAACCAGGATTATACATCTTATTTAATTATTAATATTGCTTAAATTAAATATTTCCAGAAAATGAAATAACAAAGCATTTAATTTTTGCTAAGTTTTAAGAGAAAGAATTTTGGTATCTCATTTGTTAGAAAGCAATTTTAATTTTAAAACAAATTTTTAACAAAATAGCAAATTGTTAAAAGGAATGAAAAATAAATATTACACTTTTTTTGCTTCACTATATTATATGAAGAGATGAAATTGCAATGTAATGTAAACATTTAGAAACTGAAGATTAATATAAAACCAGGACAAGGTTTATATAAAATTAGAGATATTTTATGAACTGAAATTTTAAAACATTTATTTGGCACTGAGATAATCACCAACAAATATAGTTGTTGAATGGTACCGACTTTACTTGTATTTAAAACAAATTATTAGGAGCTAATTAAGTACTTAAAAAATATAGCTTATTTTAAATATACATAATTTCTCAATCCTTTAAAAAAATGTAACATGTATGCATTTTAATATCATATGATGATCATTATATATCTCTAATGAGTGAAATATTATAGTAAAATTCTAAGTACATTATATGAGGCCTCATACATCTATATAAGGCCTTCCATAAAAGGATTTAAAAATATTCACCTTCACACAAAAAAAGGTATTCAATGGATTGGCATGTTTTACCTTCATGGAATATGAAAGTTTTTGTATTGGATATATATGTTATTGAAAGAACTAATTCAAACCAATTCAGAAAAAAAAAATATGCTGAAATTTTTTTTTGAAGAAATATAACATGGCTATTTAAAATTACATTATATATATATATATTGCAAAATATTGAGTAAAATACAGAAAACATGTTATTAAAAGTATGCCTCTTATTGAAATTTGGATATATTTTTAAAATGTTAATATGAAATAAAGTAAAAGCAGATGGTATTGAAATATTTCAATGTAAATTCACAAACAATTCAAAAATTCACACATATATCAGTTGCTTGATCTTGATAATTTATATCAAAGGAATAGCAATTAAGAATTGCAGAAATTGTCGTGGCATTATAGTTTGATAAAGACATTTGTTTGACTAATTCTACTGAAATTGTTATATAATAGAAATCAATGTCTGAGTCTATGTAGTTTATTTTAAGAAGTATATATATATATTAAAAATACAAATTTTCCTTTTCACTTTGAATATGTTCAATATATGAGTATTTTTTCCCTCCATATTCCATTTGAATGCAAAATAAATAAATAAACAAAAAAGGGCAATGCTTATTACGACTTGTCATGTAACAATTAGGTAAAATTAGTATTTAATAAGAATATCAATAGTTAGTTGGACTTAAGGGAACTAAGTGTTATTGAAACAAGGGGGGAGGGGAAAGTAAAGAGATGAAAGTATTTAAATTTGAGGAAATATGAATACCTGCAGCAATAAAGTTTTGATAAGTTAAATATGAAGATGATGATCATTGTTAAAAATGACGGCTTAATACTTGTGAAAACATCATATTGATAGAAAGCCTCTTTGCATGTTCTGCACGTAAAAAAAAAAAAAAAAAAATCACTAGAAAATAAAATTTTTGAAATAAATTTTAAAAAAACATTTATCTAAATATACTACTTATTTGGTGATACATACAATATACTTTAAATCATAATCATCCCACATATTTGTAAGTTAATGTAAATGGAATAACTTTATGTACATGATAAAAATAACTATATTTTTATGTTTACTATCTCACATATATCAACAATTACTCATAAATTCTTTCCCACTTCTGTGTTTCAAACCACCTGTGAATTTTCAAACCATTATCTTGGACGAGGGATAGCAGTGGTTTAAAGATTAATCAGATGGAATCTAACATATGTTTACTGTTTATCTCCGAAATGTAAATATATTCTATCAATCACGTTTGCCAATCACATGTAGGATTCCATTGCTTATATATATGGATATACGTAGCGGGATACTTTCACGAGCTGCGACAGGTCAATAAGAAAAGCGAATTTTAGTAAACATTTCCTCCCGTCTTCCTCGTTCGAAATATAATGGAGAATGGAAAATGCGGTTACAGCGAATACAAATTATGTCTCAAAGTCACGTGATTGTATCTTGTCGGTAGCAGTCCCTCTATATTTCAACTCTATGACATAAATCCTAGGGGTCTGGTGCTGCCAGTGAGTTTAAACACTATTGTCTAAATTCACAAATGAATCGCTAAAGATATCATAGACAATATAAAAAACACAAAACAGGATTAAAATTTTGAAAGTATGAGGGGGGGGGGGGAAATCTATTCCCATCTGAAACTTGTTTAGATGAACTGTAATTTAATAATCCAAAGTTATTTCTTTATCTCCAGCCTATAATGAAAACAAGTAAACCTCTAACTAATTAAAATACAACCAATTTAAGCAAGAAATTACAGAAAGACTATGATTGGTTAAATGCTGAAATAGGTAAAGTTGATTCATTTTTTGTTGTTGTTCGTTCTGGATTTCTATCCGTTTCTGCCAACCATAAAAGTCTAGGACAAACACAGAAAAGTTTGCGACATAAATCTTATAATCAGTTGTTTCAGAAAAGGAATGTGAAAAGAATAAATAGGTTCTCTTTGAAATTGAAGCTCAAACAATTTAAATTCCATTTGGTGTTTTTTATTTTTGTGAAACCAAGATTTCAGCAGTTTCTATCACAAACAGTAACTGATTCCAATTTCATCATTCTGTATTTAGTGATCAACAAGCTAATTCATCCCATAGATTAGATTAAAATTTTGTTTAATTTTCATATAACCATGAATTGAATTTGATTTATTTTTACTTAAGTTATACAAAAATTATTAATTATTTCACAGAAAGTACTTTTTGGGGTTTTCATAAGGTTCATTGGATAAAGTTAGATTCATCTAAGGTGTAGAAAAATCAAAAAGTTTGTGTAACCACTAGTTTAAAAAAGCAAACTTTCAAAATTTGATACTAATGTACTAATCACAAAAGATTGCGGTTAGAAACCAAAAGAACCATTAATAGGTTCTTTTGTCACTAGTATTTACCAATGACATATGGTTAATACTGAAATTCGCCAATGGCATGCAATTAATATACAAAATTTAAACAAAAATTTATTTATATACTTGAAAGCTCTTGCTAATTTGAGAATCTTTCCGTCCAAGCAGATAATGACTTTTTTACAAATACATCAATTGGGACAAAAGTATTTTTTTCATTGTTTATTCAAACACTTTTCACTCTGATTCACGTTCTATTTTCAATGACTGTGACAAATCTAGGTATTTTGAATCAAGATCAAGTTAAAATAATTGATTTGGCACTTTGCTCTCAAAGTTTCCATTTCACATTAACATGAGAATGTTTGACTCCTGATGGCAGATTTAGTATGTACAACAGGCTGTGTACATGTATTCGAAACAACCAAATTGTGAACTAAGAATCCTAATGCTAAAACTTTGCCATCATCCCTTCCAAACCATTTTATTGAAATGTCCATTCTTCAGCACAAAATTGGATGGAGAAACTATAACATTTAATTGTATTATCTAAAGCTGGACTATCAACCATTAGAGTCAAAAAGACAATTTTTAAAACAAGAATTGAAAATGAAGCCTTTTCAGAAATCTGAATAATTTGAAAATGTAAGAATTTGTTAAAGGATCAGATGACTGACTATATATACTTTCTATAGGAATTCACAATTTATAATTTTCTATATTTTTTTCCATCTAAAAGTATTACAATATAATTCAAGATGATGGATAAATTGCTTTTAGAATTCAAAATTTGATTACTTTCACCATTGGAAGCTGTGGAAAGTAATACAAAATTAGCTACCTGACTGTGTAATTTTTACTAATAATATCTAGATGAAGAATTAAATTTCTATAAACCAGTGTTCATACATGGATTTAAAATTATCTTTCTAAAAAATAATTTGGGAGATTGTTTTTTCTTTTGAAAGTACCCAAGTATTATTAGAGAAAGAATTTAGAATAATGATGACATAGAACCAAATTTATATATTGTTGCCTCACATACATGGATTCAAATATCCGACTTTTTTTGCTAGTATAAATTGTTTTGGTAACTATAAGAAAATATATTACTTTTTTGTGTTTTAATGAAGAAAACAAATAGTTTTCTTACATTTATCTAAATCACAACATAAACACAAGAATCATTTGAAATGCGAAGAAAAATGGAACAAAACACGAATAAAAGTCACATTTCCTTCATAGGCAGAAGAATTAATAGAGAATTTTTACCTTTGCTTTTCCAATGAACAATATTCTAACCCCCCCCCCCCACTCAACTAATCTTTAGTGCACTATTTACTTTTTCTTGTATGCCTGGCACATAGTTTAATTGCTAATGAGAGGAAACAAAAGAGCTCTAACTCATCACCTACATGCATGAAGGGGGGGGGGGGGAAGAGAATATTTTGTAGTTTCTGCTTGAAATTCCTAGCAGTGGGAATTTTTTTTTTTTTTTTTGCAAACTTATAAACTAAAGATTAAATAGAATCAAATTGAAATTAGCATTATTATTCATCAGATATGAAATTAAAAAATAAGATCCAATGATCTCAACTGAAAAAATAATTGAATTGAGAAATTAGAGAATCAGTTATCAAAATCATATGTGAATAACATAAGTATGTATTTACACACTAAAGCTGAAAAACTAGTTCAATTAAATTATATTTTAATTTTTAAAAAGTAATTTTACTATACATAGAACTGAGAATTTGTAATCTGTTCAAATGCAACAATTTTAAACATATTAAGGACTATTTAATAAACTATAACAATAATTCTAAAATTTTATTTCCAGTTTCAAAGATCAAAATATTTATATTATGTAAGCACATATTTTTAAGCAGTTTCATAATTGAGAAGAGAGAAGGAAATTTTTGAAAATTTTAAAACTTCGCTTTATTTTATCCTAGGAGGCATTATTAATGTACAAGTAAGACGTGATGAGATATGTCAGTCCACGGCATAAGAAATGAGCAAAAAAAAGACTGAAATATTATTTTCCTGAGTGATTGCATACTTCGAGATTCCAATAAGGATTCTTTGACACATGTAGACATAGGAAAAGAAGATATAAGTATCTTTTAAAAGAATTTGCTACGACAAGTTTTTATCCCTTCACTTGGAGTGTGTGAAAGTGCTGATTAAGCAGTTTTACAGAGCTCATGTAGCACTAATTAAATAAAAAAGGTGGAATTAGAAAAGGAAATAAGAAACCCTTTTACAATGCAGTTAATATGGGTTAAATTAAGAAAAAAAAATGTAGAAATTAATTAAGATATAAATTAGAATTTAAAATACCATCACACACACATACATATATATATATATATCGTTGGATGATTTTCATTTATATAAGCTCCTTTATACACATTATTTAATTCAAAATCTATTGTTATAATCTGAATGTCTGTTTGAACTTTATAGAATTCCATGACCTTTGACAGAATTGAAAAGAATTCAGCACAAATTCTTTAGCACCTAGAAGAATTAATTGCACTATTAAAAAATGGCTACGCCCTACTTAAGGAAGGGGGCAAATGATTTAGTATTTTTCAGCCATTACCTTGGAACATATCATTGCACAAAAATTTTTGTCTTAAAAAAATTGAAATTATTTAAATTTTGTAATTGTTGGAATTCTGCAATAAGAGCTCTATCAAATATCTAAATTACATCAATTATTAAATATCTAGAAAATATATCATCTCTATTATTACATCAAATATTAAATCAGAGAAGTGTTAAGGATTAAACAACAAAGTACTTTTCATGTTTCCTAGTCTTAAAATTGGTATATTCTTAAATTAAATCAATTCTCTTAAGAATGGAAATTAAATTTCTAAATGTTGTCAGTAGGAGCTTCTTATTTCTCCTACGATCATAAGTAAAAAATGGGAACTTCAAGTATGTTTCTCTCTCTCTCACACACACACACATACACAGCAAGAATAAAAATATTTGTTTTCCAAAATCTTTAATACAAATTAATTACTATTCAAATAAGGAGTGTGTGTGAGAGAGATTGAGGGCTTTAAAACATCTTAAGCGATTCAACAGGAGAATTCAAAAACTTTACAATGCAAAATTAGGTGCCTTTCATTTTTTTCTGCAGGAACAAAGACTAGCATTAAGGTATATATAACAGTAACCAATCAAAGTAAGAAATATTTTGAAAACGAAACGAAATAGTTTTGGAATCGCAACTAGAAATTATTTCTTATTCAAACTAAAACCAAAAAATGGAACAGGAAAAACATCATAGCATTTAGAGAGCGCAAATGCAGTTACATCTAAAACACAGATGAATTGAGACAAAAGTAATAAAAATCAAGTTAATAGGAAAGTCAAATTAAACCAAATAAAAATAGAATCCGGCCTGAAGACTTTTTCAAGGGTCACTCTCAGGCAGGGATTAAAAAAAAAAAGGGATTTTTTTTTCTGTGAAGGAATGCAGACTAAAAAGTCAAAAAATGATTCCTTTATATATATATAATAGTATAGCTCTTGACTGAAAAAGTAGCTTTGTGCGAGAAAGTAGCTTTATATAATTCAACATCACATGATCACTATAAATTTGCAAACAGTTATTTCAATCTTATAGAGAATTATTAATATTTTTATCACAGAATCTTTGAAGCAGAAAAGTTATAGTTTATAAATAAAAATGCAACTTAATACAGGAATACATAGCAAAAACAAACCACCTTTGGTTTACAAAAAATTCCAAGTAAATAACTTATGTAAATTAGCTTTAATAGCTTCCTCAACAAAGTATTTTGAAGCTACAGATTTTGATATTATTTAAGAAGCTTTACAATATTCAGTTCATTTACTATGTGTTTTCCCAAGTTTCTTTCATCTCACTTACAATTTGATATAGAAATGATTAAGAAACAGATGTTCTCTTTCTGGCATAACGTACCGCTGAGTAATACTATTGTTGAAGTGTTCCAATTGACAGAACACCTAATTTGATCCAAAGATTATACATATGATTTCTATATACAAAAGGTTAAAAAATATATTATAAATAGTTGAAGATACAGCCAATAAAACAACACTGACATTTTTTACTAGAAAAAAATAAAATTCCTTGAAAAAAATTGGCTTTTAGCATAACATGCTAAAATTAAAAATTATGGATCAGCATGGTTTAAATGGTCAATTATAAAAAAAAAAAGAAAATTAAGAGTGAATCTTAAACATATATATTTTTTCCCCATTCATAGTTGGATTTAACAATTTTAGAAACAAATGAAGTTGGGTGCTCCATGTAGTTTAAAACTATGCCGCCAAGGATTAACCATATTTGAAAAATTTTTATACTCTTTTAGCTAAAATCAACATAAAACAAAATTTAATGCTGAAAAAAGCAGTCATTTCAAATATTAAATTTCAGATACACTTCAATTATATAAAACCCTTCTCTATCTCCCCTTTTTTTTGTGAAAATATATTAAACACTAGAAGATAGATGCTCATCTAGAATCCATGATTTTTAATTAACCAGAATTCAAAAATATTTGTCAAATTTACTCATAAAAAAAATGCAGTACAAGAATATATGCATATGTGTGCTAAAGAATGAAACAATTTGTTTCCTTCCACAAGATTCTTCTCTATTGATACTGTTCACCAATACATAAATCAGGACTGAAAAATCATTTTGCAAACAGAAAAAATATATATAATAATTTACACATACAAAATGAAATATCTACATAGAAAAATTCCTCAGTGATATCAAAAATTCATTGACTTTTAGCCCATCAACTATAATAATAAAAATTGAATGCATGCTGAATGTTTAATTCATAAAATAGGGAAAAAAAAGTGGAAAATTGGTCCTTGCCAACATTTTTTTCTTCTTTATTACATAAAAAAAAATTTAGAGGGGAAAAAACCCCCCATGGATGAATGAATTTTGTAAATTTTTTGTTGCAAACAGTTTCGTATACATCACAACATGCTATCCTTTTTTCTTTTTTTTAAATAAAAATTGCTATCCTTTTTTCTTTATAAAAATTTGAGAAAATTACAAGAGAAATGTGTACTTATAATGTATCAAATGAATTAATTTCCTGTATGTAATATTTAAAAATTATACAGCATTTTGTTGAATGTATTGTTAATTTTAAATAAACACAAAATAAAAAAAGAAAAATATTAAAAATGATATATGTTCATATGAAGAATTTAGTAAATCCACATTCATATTTAAAAAAAAGTTTTAAGGAAATATTAGAAATAATGCTCAATACTTCATAATTCAACAAAAAGACCACTGAGAAGTGGAAAACAGTAATTGTTGCAATACACTAATGAAATTAAAATAAATTGTTTCAGAACTATAATAACGGGTCTGTATTTTAATAGTTTAAATAGTTTTGAATATTAATATTCAAAATTCATACCTTCACGTTTGTAGCACATAATATGATCAATTTGATTTTCTATGGGAAAACTAGCTCTCTTTCTATATATATCCTTTTAAGTAAAAGAAACCCAATAAAGCTTAAAATCCCAGTAGCAATAAAAGTTCAAATTTAGTGAGGTTGTCTTTTTCCACAGAATACAAAAGTAATTTTGCTAATTATGTTGATAACTTGATGTTGTGAAAAAACAAACATTAATTTTTTTTAAAGGAACAGAACATTTAAAAACTATATTGAAAACAAAATGCAATCATTGATAATTTAGGCTTTAAGTTAAAATTTCATCACAAGAGATTTAATATAATTAGCTAACTTGCTTACAAACCATGGTGAACTGGAATTCATATAGTATAGGTTACATTCCTTCAGAAGGTAGTCCAAAATAACATATTAATAAGAACGATAATCAAATATACAACATACTAAAGAGGCTTTAATGTAATATAAGCAATTAAGTGTTATACATACCTTTCCCGAGTGTTTTTAGAGAAATTTCTTCCTTGTTTGATATATTTTCTGTTCTGAACAGTAAATAAATTTTATTTTATGTTCACTCAATCGGAACCAAACTGCATATTCTTTTTTAAAAAATCCATAAGTAAAATAAATTCTTCATCATTTAAAATTAAAAAAGTTTGAAGTTGCATGAAGTTTAACAATTTACATATTACACTACCCCTTCAAGATAATCATTCCAGTATTTTAATATAAGATGGTACTCAATATATATATATAAAAGCAGTGGGAAAAAAGCATAACGCGCCATCTTAAAATATGCTGATACACAAAGATTTATCCCACCTCCTGGATTTCTTCTCTTTTGCCAATTTTCTTTCTCAGTGCATTCAGTACACAAAGCTTTGCATTTATGCAATTCACTGTTTGAAGAAATAAAATAAAAAGTGATTTAAATGCAGTTCTTAAAAAAAGATAAACTTTGTTTCTGCATATCTGTCATAAGAAGTTACAACATAGCAGTAATATGTAAAACTACACTTTTTTAAATTACAAAATTCATTTGGTATTCTGCTACTTAAGAAAGAAGAATACATAAGTAGGATGGGAAACATAAACCTGCCTAAAAAGATAAGTAAAAAACTAAGCTAGATATTTTTATACAGGAAGAGTATAAAAGAATTCTGCAAAACCACATAATTTGCTGTAAGTCTTTTTTATATTGTTTATTTAAAAAGCACTAAAAATATAGAAAGCCAAAAGACATTTTATTTAATGTTTACAAGCTGAAAGTCATGTAAATAACATGCAACTGATATGTACATTAAATATACAAACTTCTAAAAATATTTCAATTTCATGTCAACTTTTGCTATAACATATCTAATTTAATACATCTATTTCAATACCATTAGAAATATTTGATACTATAATGTTGAAATATTAAACTGAAATTGAATATCCTTAAATCTAAGCCCCAGAAAAATTCTTTTTCTCCACTGATTTAAAATTTTCATGAAACAATCTAAAAATCTAGTTAAACACTCCTGCAAAAAGGCATTTAAGGAATACATATCAAACATATTTAATAAATAGAGTTAAAAATTTGAACAGTAAATTTACAATTTTAACTCTCACCATTAACTTGGATTCTATATTAATGGGACAGTTTCTGTTTAAAACAAGTTACCACTTAGGATGCTTTTCTTTCCATCCTGAATTGTTCATTTGAAAAAGAAGCTAAAAAATAATCCATAAATATAAAATGGCATGGCTTAGTTAATGGCGATAGGGTTCAAGAATTATTTAAAATAGTATCTTTTTAAAAAATTCTAAAATGGGACAAGAATAAAGTAATTAAATAGGACGGATTTATAAATTTCATTTAACACTAAAATAACTACAATTCTTTATAAAATGCCATACTAAATATTTTAAATCTAAATTTACCAAACAGGAAAATAAATATCTTGTCATATACTTCATCCAACAAGATACGATTAAGTGTATTCAACAATTAAAATTTTTCAGGCACACAGTTATAAACAAGGCATCAGTTTATTTTGCGATTTAGGCACAGTGCAAAATTCCTTAAGAAATTTTTAATTATGATCTACTGACTTTAGCCATCAAATCATCACAAATACCACCCAATTGGCTATTTTCTATCTTGATTTGTTTATTATCACTTTCTAAACTAGATATTTTCATTTCAGCTTTCTTTAACTGTGCTTTTAAAACGGTCAGTTGAGCTTCACCAGATCGTTTCACATTATCCATTTCAATATTTGCTTTTTCAAGCATCTCTTCTGTACGTTCCTTCAACAAGGAATACATCTTCTCTTGTTCCTTCTCTTTGGCTTGCAAATCCAGAATTGTTTGCTTCAGTTGCTCTTCATTATCCTTGAACGATTTTAACATGCCTTTGCACTGTTCATACCGTTTATAAAAATCTGTAAAAGTATTCTCCACACTTTGCAGATCTTCAGAAGAAGTTTTGAGATCTTCTTTTAGTTTCTCGTTTTCTGCTTCTAGAGACATTATCTTCTCGTGGCCCTTTCTAATTTCTTCCGATAATTTTGAAGAAATTCCACTTATTTCTTCTATGATCATTTGCTGGGCCATCAGGAGTTCATCTCGCTTTGCAATCTGCATTTCCATTTCTTTCTGTTTTTTTAAATATGCTTCTTGAGTTTCTAATTCATGAATTTTAAGTTTTTGTTGATGTTCTTCTTCACTGATCATCTTTGGTGGAGATGGGGTTTGGATTGTTATCTTTGAGTCAATGCCTGTGGGAGCTTTTGGAGAGTCAAATGAAATTAAGATATTATTACCCAATGATTCACGTTCAGTAACATCTGCAGGATGTTTTTTCACTACTTCAGGACAGCATTTTTCAGCAGATGCATCATTGTTTTTTTGCTCAACAGCAATCGATGCACAATTATCTTGATTTGGAACATTTTGAAATTTTGAATGTAGAGGATCAAAATTAACATACAATGATGACCTAGGAACAGAAGATCCAGATTGAACAATAGAGGTTCTGATATTTTCCAAAAATTGAAAAGAATTAGGATCTTTAAAGAACTGAACAGCATCTACAAATTGTTCATCATTTTCATTGGTTACAGAATTTTCTTGCGTCTTGAAAGCAAAATCAGGATTTCTAAAAAGATTACTGGATGGAGCTTCAGGCACTTTAAATTCAAAATCTGGATCAGAAAACTGCTCCAATGGATTATTTGAAGGAATTTCAGGCATTTTAAATGCAAAATCAGTATCAACAGATTGCTCAAAAGGTTTGTCAGATGTATCATTCAAAATCTTTTCTATTTTCAAAGGAGAAACTTCTCCAGTTTCATAATTAGAAATATTTCCAGGCATTTGGACAGCTACTTCATCACTGCTTCCTCCTTTACATCCTTCATCTGTTGCAATATCAGAAAATTCCTCAACAGGTTTATCAGGCATATCAAACGAAATCTCTTCTACTTTCAAAGTCGAGATTTCATCCGATTCATTAGCAGAAATATTTTTAAGCACTTGGAAGGCTGCGTCATCATTGCCAATTTCCGTACATTCGTTATTAATTGCAACATCAAGCTTAACAGAATCAATTATAGAAACTTCATCAGAAGCTTTATTAGATTTTTCAAGCTCTATAGATGTATTATTAATTGTTAGAGCATTACTACCAGATTCTTTTCCAACATTCTCAGACTCTCTGCGAGGGGAATCTTTGGTAGAGTACTCTAATACAAAGGTATAATCTTTAGTAGCAGCTGCTGTTGCAATTTCATCAGAAGGATTAACTGAAGGACAGGTAAGTCTTTTATTGGCACATTCATTTTCGAAGAATTTTGCAGATTTATTTATAGGTTTGTTTTCTTCAAGCACGGCAGGATTATCAGAAATTTCTTCCAGATTATCATTTAAGAAAGCTTTGGGTTGTTTAGATACAGAATCAATATTGGCAAAACTTCCAAGTAAATCATCGGTGACATTTTCTTGTTCTTTGAAGGAAAAATCTACCAAGTCTGGCACAGCAATGCAAGAGTTCTTTTCATGTTTTAATTCTTCAACACATGTTGAAATAGAATCAATGTTTTCCATTTCCGACATTGACATTTTCTGACACTGTACAGTATTATCACAAGCGGCTTCATCAGATAAAGCATCCGGTAGGAAATTAACATTTCCTACGGAAATTTCACTCAAACTTGGGGCAGATTTAGAATAAGAATCGCTTTCAAACTCATTTCCATATTCTGAATTATTTTGTACAGAATTAAATGAAATATCATTATTAGTTTTAATACTAGATGAAGTTCCATTTACAATAATAGAGCTATTAATACCCTCGGCTTTAAACGTTATGGCTTCTGACGATAAAAGGGAAACATTTTCTTCAGAATTATTAGATGTAAATCTAGCCGAATCTTCTGCGAAACTGATATTCCGCTCTTCATTTTTAAATTTGTCACCGATGCTTGTCAATATTTGTTTTTCAGTCAATGGGCTGCTTTCAAAGAATGCAACAGCTTCTGTAGTTGACCGCTCTGCATTTCGATTTAAAATTTCATTATCACTGACTTTAATATTTGCAAGAATGGAATGGTTTTCATTAATATCAAAATTTATAATATTACTGACATCATCCATATTTAGCAGGTAACTAGAAATGACGCATACTTTTGATCCCAACTTGCTAAAAAGAAAGCAACGTAACGGAAATCATTTAACAACCAAACAAAACGCGCTTTAAATAACTACAAAATATTATGCAATGAGTTGCCACGGAACTTTTGAAACTGGATATATTTGATCTTTCAAAATTTCTTAATAAAAAATAATTATAACTTTTGACATTTGAATATAAAGTTTCAGAAATAGAATTCTCTTGAAATAGAATGAATTTCAATTTATCTGACAATTTGTGTTTAACATTTACTAAATATTTTTTCTCTTAATTCTATTTTCAATTAACATTTTTGAAGTGAACTGACAACTGAAGTGAAATGAATTTCAAACTTTCATTACTTTTTGCCGCTTACCGTTTTTCTTCATTTTCTTTTGTTTAGTTTGTGGGTTCGTTCGAAGCGGGAGCTTAAGCTGGTGAAGGGGTTGCCGTAGACGAATATAACTCGATTATAATTTTGAATTTTATTCTAATGGTTTTTTTTGGTTATAATTTAGCTTCTCTTTTATTTTTTAATATTAATGGTTTCTATGTATGTTTATCTGGAAAGGTGTAGAATCCTTTTGCAATTTCATTAATTTGTCTGGAGATAATATGTCAGATACTGAAACCATATCTTCTTTACGTAAAGCTCGATCTTTACCTGTTCATTTAGTTAGTCAATCGGACCACTCTAATCACGAAGAATCTGGAGATGATGTTGTAAGATATTTAAATGTTTTCTTGATATTTAATTTTAAAATGCAGCCATTGACTGTTTTTAGCTTTCTGCTTCTGTAAGAGATTTCGGCTTGTACAAAATTTATAGTACATTAATTTTTTTTGTATTTATAATTGATATTATTTAGCATTTAAAATGTTCTTTTACTATCTTAATATAAAGCAAAGCATTATTGTGTCTTGTTAATTGTAAGAATATTAGAAAATATTGCAGTTTTATTTCCTGAAATTTTAGGATTAGTTATTTACTTTAAGCGTGAAAAATTTTTGAATCTGAAATTAAATATAAATGATATACCTGCCGAAATAGTTCTTCATAATTCTTGTGAAAGACTTCGCTGAAAAGAATTAATTTCTCTTCTGTAACATTTCTTCTGTAGCATTCTCTTCTGTAATGTGATGCATTTATTTACATTATATACACTGTTTGGATTTAAAACAATGTATGTATCATAAGCTCAATAAAAGTCCTATGGGTTGTTTAATTTTGAATTTCAGTGTGAAATTTAATCCTTTTAGCCCTGATGGGCATATACATCCTGGAGATCAGACTTTATTGCCTATTGGGCAAATAAATCCAACTTTTACTTGGGTTATTATAGAAAGAACTAATTTTACATGAGATATAAAATTTTGATCATATAAAAGTGGGCACGAAAGGGTTAAGACATGCTGAAGACTTTTTGGCCAAAGTTTGCAAAGTAGGGAAAAAGTTGATTTAAAATAAGATTGGAACTTGAGTCTTTTAACATTGTATCTAATAACGTTTATAATGACTTTCTTTTATATTAAAAATGTAATTATTTACATTGTACCGAAAACATTAAAAAGGTGCATTGATTATAAAATTTCCTTTTTTTTTATCAAAGGGTATAATAACTTCTGTTTCTTATAGATTTTTATTATTTTTTGAATTTTTAAGTACTTAGAATACTGGCACATTCTCACAAATTTAGTAAAGAAAAATTAAAAATTTGGGTTATATGTAGATAGAGGGAGATTGTATCAAATTTACTAATCCTTTAAATTAATTATATAAAGTTTAATTATATATGGCCCTTTTTCATTAACTACAAAAGAATAATAAATATTGAAGAGCTCTAGCTTTTTATCTGTCTATATTAGTTGATATTTAAATCTCGTAAGAATTTTGTTTAATACATTATAGTGACTTTTTTTTTGTATTACCATTATAATATTATGATCATTTGATAATGCAGCAAATATTTTTAATGCCTAGGTTTGGGTTTGCTTGTTTTACATATTAAATTGTTTTTAACATGTTTATTGTAATACAAAATTTATTGTAAACAAAATGTTTTATTATCAGTAGATAACAGAAGATAACATGTAACTTAAAATATTTTATGATTGGTTGTAGATCAAAGAATCAACTGTTAAGTGTGTGGCAATATATTAAATTTTTGCTAATTTTTCATGATCCTTAAATATATTAACAGTGTTTTCTTTGCCATTATCATACTTTTTATTTTTGAGAAAAATTTCAAAATATTATCACCTTGCTTTTTCTCTATGGAGAAGAAAACTTTGACTGAATCTTTCAGTCTGATTTTGCTGGTTTTTATTTCATATGAACAAAAACATAACTAAACTTATTGGTGCCCAGGGCAAGAACTTACCTTTGCGCCCCCCTCGATTAACCAAACCAAAATGCCCCTCCCCCCTGACTATAAATGATATTGGCATCATAGTCATTCTCCTATTTGATTTTTTCTTCAAGTGATAAAACTTGATTTCAGTACATAATTTAATTTAACATAAACACAAAACTAATTAGTATTTGATTGTCAAATCTGAAAATAACATGATTGACATATTCTTAGTCTGATCATAATAGCTGCAAATCAAATTGTTCCATTGTTTTATATGGGGATGTCTATATGTGTAGAATAAATCAACAGGCTGTTGCTGTAGAATAGAATATTTAATTATGACAAACAATCAAGTTATCTCAATTATTATACTCGAACATTTTACAAATCTCTTAAATTGGTGTAGTTAATTGAAAACACGAAAAGCTGGAACTAAAATATAACTTTGTGGGTTCTTTTGGCTGAAAACGTTTTTACTATGTCCTCAAATGATAGCTTTAAAGCTAATGTATACTCAATGGATACGATGCTAAGGTTGGTGAGTTGTTGTTCTGTTAAGTTTCTGAGGTAATTTTTTTATGATCTTTAGTTTGTTAAAACTTCTTTTATTTGAGGCAACTGAGACTGGAAAATTCTCAATGTTGGGGGTTATATTGGGATACACATCTTTAAATCCATTCTCTCTGCTTCTATTGCCAGCTTGTTCTTGTCTAAATCTTCTTGAACCCCTTAACTGTTTTATTTTCTTTATTATATAATAAGATGACGCCTTCTATTTTGGGAATATTTTCTTATTTTGATTCAAATGGAAATCCATTGAATACTTATCTATGTATTCGAAATAATTTTAATATTGAATTATAATCGTTATGAATGGTGTATTTTTTTGCTTACAACTATCAAAATTTAATAAATCGATGCACATATGGTACTCGGGTAAACAGTTAAGCGGTTAAATGTATTTGTAAATGTCCTGGTTCTTCAATTCCTCTCCACTCATTGATTCAACTGACTGATGAAATCAAATAAACTATTCAAGTTTTGAATGGCTTGATACCTTTACTTCAATTCATTCAGGATTCGATCCTGTGAAATCAACAGTGTACACTTTTTCTCACCTGAATTTTCACACTTTCCTCATCAGCAGCATTGTTCTTCTCATCAAATATCTGCTTCTTCTTCCTCTGTACTTCTTTAAAATGAGACTCGAGGTTAAGCTTTATTGATATTTCTTTTGCTTCTCTTAGTGTAACAGTTCCGCCTTTCTGATTCTAATTCTGAGATCAGATTGCCAATATGTTTTGTTGATCCATCAATAATAATATCCTCTTTTTAGCTGGAGGGCTGGAGAGAGGATTTTCTAATCTGTGCTGAGAATGCGAGTTGAAATGTTAGCTTCATCTTCAATCCTAATCTGCCTAACCCAGCCCCAAAATTAAAACTATATTTTGCAGATGTAATAAATGCTTGTAAACTCTTGCTTTTGAAAAAGGAAGGATGTCTTAATTATTCATGATTTCTTAAATCAAGGTGTATGCAAACAAAGCTTTAGATCTTTTTCGTCTTCAACAAATATAATAAATAAATAAATCAAATCACGAATAATAAATTAAATATGATATGCGTTACTATTACGAACACCATTACAAATTATGTTTAACATGGTATAAATATTTTTACTTTTCACTAATAAATATGCAGAAGGAGAGAGGAAATTTTAAAAATGAAATAATGGATGTATTTAATATTCTCTTTTATTATATTACAACTTTGATATTAGGGTAAAATTTAATATTTTCCAATGTCCAACTACAATTGGGGTACTTCTCCCCCCCCCCTAGTTTTGCCATTTAGGAGGTCAAAGATTCCTTTGCTTATGCCTTGCTTTATAGTAAAAATGCCCCCCACCCCTCCAGTTACATCGCTGCATATGAAAGTTTACATTTTCTAGATACCTCATCATTAATTATCTACATGTCATCATTTTCAACCCCCACTTTTGAGAAAAATCTCTAAAACTACTTTATTTCACATTTTCTGTAGAGGAAAACATAAACATAGCTCCTCAATTACTATACTGTTTTTAACAATATTTATTTCATATGAAAGCTGTCAACCCTTAAATGTATCTTCAGTGGTCATTAATACTTTCTATCTTCAATTTTAAAGAGTCATTCAAAATAAGAGACTGTATAATGTCATAACAAGTACCTAAATTTAAAAAATTTTAAGATCTTAAAAATATTTAATTTTGAAGACGTGCCTTTAAATAGTGCCCAATTTTCTTGAGAATTGTAAAGAAAACATTCTTTTTTCTTTACCCTGACATTAAATACATTAAATTGAAAACATAATCAGAAAGCTTTGCTTACTGAATGTATCAGAGAGAAAAAAACCAGTGAGAAGAAAAGTGAAGATTTTGGGGAAGAATTCTAGGCAAGATAGGTCCAAGAGTGTTAACACATGTTTAAATACTTCTTAGTGACTTTTTTTCTTCTATCTCAACAATGAGTATTGTCATATATTAAAATACTGGAATGGTTATCCCAGAGGGGCTCTACAAAATGCAAATCTTGCTGAAACTTAAAAAAATGTTCAAATTTCATTAATTTTTAGTTTAATAGTGATGACGGATTTATTTCGGTTATCCCTTTTGTGTGATTAACACTAAGTGAGTTATTAAAAAAGAATATGCAGATGTCCGATAATGTTTCATGTTGTGCAGCAGAGGAAAATGTCTCTCAATTCTTATTATAAACTTTTTTCAAAGATAACAACTGGTTACTGATTGAAAGTTTAATTCTATTAAACTACATGTTACTTTATAAAACTTTAGATTAATTTTAATATCAGTATTAAAATTTTCATGCAGAGGCTTTTTACAAAGGCTCTTATCCTTTCAATTTACTTTAAAGTTTTTATATCTTTTATACAAAAGGAATGTCCTATTTTCTTAATAGTCCTTTTGTACATGCATCATTTGCATCACCAGAAACTCCCCTAAATTTTGGAAAGGTTTAAGCACTAGTGATGGAAGTGAGGATGGTTATCTGTGAGGAAGACAATCTTCAATTTCTTAAGATTTTGCTTCACGAGTTTTAATTAGTTAGCATCAGTGCAACTTCAATTTTGCTTTAAAATTCCTGGTTTTTTTTTATCTGTAAATCAGATCAGAACTCTTGAGGGAGGTATTATATCATTTGGAATTGAACATATAAGTTCACCACCTCATGATCTGTGTTCTGTAATTTAGCTGTTTGCAGGCTTTAATCAATGTTGGAAGATGTCTGCATCTTCTTCTGTCTGATTAATTTGTTCTGAAGAATTTGTCTTGTTGTTGAATTGTTGTTGTCATGAGTTCGAAATGGTCTTTAAGTATCTGCAGTGTTATTGCCCCTTGAGTTTTGTCTGTTATCAGATTATAAAATTAAGACTAATATTTGTATTTGCAGTCTTTTCTTAATAGAAAATAGTATTTTTCCTTGTAGGTTATCCTTACATCTGAATCTGTTTGATAAATTGTCAGCATCCATATTGCATCAGTTCCATTTGCATAATTGGAACTGATCCATTTCCAACTAAATTGCAAGCATTCATTTATTTTGTTAGTCTTGTAGACCATTCAACAAAGAACTATTATAGACTAAATTGGACTTGGACTTGTGTATCTGAATTCTTTACCTTTCTGATATCAAAATAAGTTTTATATTAAAAATAGAATATAAATTTTTTTAGGTATATTTCATATCTTAATCTAGAAGCAGATCAAAGGAAGGATACAGTTTATCTTTAAAAAGTCTTTAAATAATTATTTTATTTACATTTTAGTGTCGCCGCCAACAGTTTACTAATTGGGTTGGAGTCGATTGATTTGTGATCAAACACAAACTTCGGATACAGTTTTTTTTTTTTTTTTTTATTATTACCAAAAATGTTGCAAAGCCTAACTAACTTTAAAATGGCTCATTGAATAAAATTTTTCATTAGTTGAGTGTAATTAAGTTTTGGGGCTATGTGATATTGTTTTGCACTGTCTTCAAGAAATAATTTTTAAGAACATGGTTACTATAGTTCGTCAACAGATTCTGAGGCGACCACATTTCAACGATTCCATCTCATTAAGGGGTGAGGCGCGGAACGATAAGCGTGTTTCCGCATAATTATTTGTAATGTTTACATCTCAGAAAACCATGAGTCTTCATTGTTAAATGCAAACTTCTCCTCCTTTCACCCCTATTTTGACGAATTAAACCCATCCTAACGCATGTGCAAAAGTGCAGAAGGTTTTACAATCCGATGCTGAACTATAGCTGTTTTTATTTTAATTTTCTTCTACAGAGCTGACTTCTTTTTAACATTAAAAATTTGTCTCCATTATTTATTAAAATCAAGATTTATTAAACTATTTTCAATTTTTCATAGAATATTTAATTATTATTCTGTAATTTTTTAAAAGCTAAAGTATGAAGATTTTATTTATTTTTGCATATGGGTTAAAAAGCGGGGGCATACTTCTGTTAATATAAATAGTCAGGATATTGCCAATTTGTTTATTATTCATATTGATAAATCAAGTTTCTGCTAATCTACACATGGTTCTGATAAACCCTATGTCATGCAGTATGCACTGTAATATATTCTTTTGGCATGGTATTTACATGCATTTGCTAGGAATGTGGCACTATGCAGTACAAACAAATAGATTATTTTTACTTTAAATGTGTTTTACATCTCTGCTTCAAAAGTTAAATCTCAGCCCTAGGTGGCAATAAAAATTAGCTTGAAAAAATTAAGAACAAGAATTAATATATGACAAAAGTAAATTAATGAATTTAAAATAAGTCAAAGATTAAAGGCATTTTGCACATGATTTACTTATTGCTTTAATGCTTACATTTCATGTAATTTCTTTAGGTTCGAACTGAAAATATTTTGAGTGAAAGTGCAAATTTATAAGAAAGCGAAAAAATTGGTAGTTGAAAAACAAAAAGATTAGAAAATAGTGGAAGTATGAAATTGTAATAATGTGAAAAAGTTGATGACTAAAGGATATCAAGAGAGCAAGCGATAAGAATATTACTTTCTCTTTATTATCATTTGTTTAGTTGTAAATTTATTTCCTAGAATTGCACATTTTTTTCTAGGAATCGTGAAATAATCTTTATAATCATATGCTACTTAGAACACAATCCTGTAATCTTAGTAATTAATATAATCTTGAATAATTTCATGCTCAAAAATCTGAATAATTTCACTTATACTACTATCACTCATCTGGAAAAAAAAAAAAAAAAATTCTTTGGTATGGCATTATTTTCAGGTCAAATAAATATTCCATTAAAATGCTTTGGAAAATTTGAATTTGGAGTGTTCAGTTTCATTCTTTTTTAAGCAAGCCGTTTTTTAATTCTATATAGTATTAAAAAATAATGAAATCCTTAAAATCATCCATCATTCCATTCTTAACAGTAAATAATTAATTGCATTATGCAACTTACCTAAAAAAAATTAAAAAATTGCTGTACAACTGATGAATTTATCATTTTTCTTCTTGCTCAACTTCTGTAGTTGTACCAAGCAATCACACTTCATTTAAAATAAGATACTAGAGGGGGGGGATAAATTGATCAGACAAGCAAATTCTCTCTCTCTCTCTCTCTCTCTCTCTCTCTCTCTTTTTCCCTGACCAAATAATGATTATATTCTGTATATAATAAAAAGTTTAGAAAAAGAATTTTAAGTTTTTTGTAAAACACTAAATCCTGTAAATATTTTTTACTATAAACTGGTGACTTAAAAAAAAAAATAGGGGTGCTTATTCAAATTTAAGGAAATTTTTCTAAATCTAAAATTAGCATAATAATTAACACAACCATTGATTTGGTGGTCTGATATGGTCCTTAAAAACTGACTTTCTATTATTTTCCTGCTCAATAAGGGCATTAATTGATTATAGCATTCAGATAGCTATGAAGAAGAAAAATCTCTCCCTCTTTGGGAAAAAAAGAGGGTGGAAGGATTTTTCACTTTGGTATGGGAAAAAGAGATGTGCACACGCTGATTTAAGTAAATAATAAGAATTTTGAAATTCAATTTTGAACGTAGGATTTTTGAAAAGAGAGGGGCTAGCGAAAAATTTTTTGATCTTTTACAAAAACATCTATACAATAAACTGTTATTTTAAGGAATTCTTATTAACAGATCAGACGAATTAAATTCTGTCAAAATGAGAAGGACATTCCTTTAATATATTTAAACTGATTAATTTTTATTTATTATTTAAGATTAATTTTTATTTTAGTTTTCACTATTTTTTTTAACACAAAAGCTGTATGTAGAATAAAAATTTTATGAATGTTAATTTAATATCTTACTATCTAGGTAGTATTTAAATGTGTCCTCTTCTTGTATCTAAATTACAAATGAAACTTCATAATTTTTTTAATGAAATATTAATTGTGCTTGATGACCATTTGGTTTGTCAGAAATAAAGATTGTTAAATATTACTTTTAATTTAATTTAATTAATTAATTTATTTTTTGTGTTTGTAATTTTATCTTAATGGCTTCTTTAGCAAAATATTTAAACATTGATACATATATAACTCATACTATTTTAGAGGCTGTACATCATTCAGTTCATTATGTGTGCTTCCTTCATTTTCTACCAATGAATCTATGCATCCAATTATATTACAGAAAAGGACAGCAATTGTCATTCTTTATTCTGAATTTAAAACCTTAATTATAAGAATAACAAAATTGCATTAAAATCATACTTTACGCAGAAGCTCACTCCACATGGAATAAGAAGCTAAATCCTCCTCTTTTGTTCAGAAAACAACAGGAAAAATGCCAGGATGAAATATTAGTAATAATGAAAACAATTTAAATTTCATTTCAACAATTAAATATATTGTTGCAAAATAAGCATAAAATATTTTTTTTAAAATAAATGTAGAATAGAAAAAGGGAAACAAAAATAAAACATTAAAAAGATAGTTTTTTGAGTTTTAAGATGATATAAAAGTTATTTTTATGGCGTAATATCTTCAGGAAAATATCAAAATTTCGCTTATTTTTAATTAAGATTCTGAACAAAACATTAAAAAAAATTACCCCAAGATGTAATTCTATCCCATCGTTTGACTCACAACTTTAGAGTAGTAATTAATTACTAAGGTTAAGAGTCTCAAAGGGTCAAGTATAAGAATTTGGAAGCATTTACTGTAGTGATTGGATTTTGAAGCGTTAGGAAATAAACGTTCATAGATGGCACTAGACAACTAGCGCGAGTGTAATTAAAAGAGTGATGTCATTTGAGTGTTTACTCTTGGAGAAGGAGTTACTGAGCAGAGTAACTCGAATGAATCTGCAAAAATTTGTTGTTAAGTTTTCTATTTGCCTATTTATTCAAAGCACTCACGAACCAGCTACAACACATACATAGAAGAATTTTTTTTCTTTTTTCAAAACAAAAAGAGCAAATAAATGGAGGTGGAGCTGCAGGTTACTGCAGCTAGTATAATATAATATTAAAATTATTTGTATAAAATATTGCAATATATATAATTCTCTTATGCTCTACACCTTTATGTTTGCTTAAAATGAGAATATCAGTTACAATAAATAACTTTTAATTCTCGTAGTTGCTTGCAAAGTGGCAGGCTGTGCCATATGATTAAAAAAGTATACATACTGTTTTTAATGCATTTTGTTTATGCATACTGTTTTAAAAAAATTATTTAACTGTTTAAGTATTTCCTAAGTAAAACTAAAAGACATTTATGAGGTTTTATTTTATGCCATAAATTAACCACTTGAACACCACTATTACAATCAATCAGGAAGAGATGTTTAGATTTTTAAAATTATGGTTTAAAATCAAAACATCCATAGATGTTATAAATTGTTGCTAAAAGATAGAATCCTTAACTAATTCAAGGTAGGAATAGAAGCATAATATCCTGTGCCCAAGAAATTTCCATTTACCAAATTCGTTTAGTTAGATGAATATATGTGATTTTGAAGCTCATCTGATGTGATGGCTGCTTTGATATAGACCTTGAAATTTTCATCCATAGTCAAGTGACGAGGCTGAAAACGGATCACTCTCCTTCTTCCATACCATACTAGTAAGATCATTTAACAAAATCTAATTATTAAATATAAATCTAATAATTATATCTAATTAAAAAATATAATATTGATAAAACCATTTATTATCATTTTATGTGCAAAGATTCAAGTTTGAAAATTCCATCTACTTATATTACTTTTTTTTATAACCTAATTTCCCACCATTTTTAAAGTTAATCATTATTTTTTTAAACTTCATTTTTTATCTATTTATCCATTTCTTTTGTTAAACAATCCAAAACTTTTTTTTCTCTTGTGCTACAGAAAGAAATTGAAGAATAAAACCATTTTCATACAGTTTATTTGATTAAAAAGATTTTCCAGTAGAAAAATTAAATATTTTTTATGATAAATTCTTATTCAGTTTATCACTTTTTTTCATGGAGGATTTAATATATAGAATACATATATAATTTATTGAAAATATATTGATTTAATTAAATTATTGTTATAAGGCTGATAAAAAAATGACATTCTTACAAAATTAATTTTTGAGAATTGTAGTTTTTAAAAATGGTTGTTCTGTATCAGCATGTACTGATATACAATAGGTGTCTTTTAGTATGATAACTACAGGGTTTAAAATTTTGGTAATATTATTCAGTCAATAACAATAACTGATATTAGTAAAATCCAGTATATTTTTTATCAGATTGAAGGAAAGGGGAAAATAAAGCTTCAAGGTTATCAACAATA
The DNA here is from genome assembly GCA_026543865.1 of Argiope aurantia. Lineage (NCBI taxonomy): Eukaryota > Metazoa > Arthropoda > Arachnida > Araneae > Araneidae > Argiope > Argiope aurantia. The sequence goes on from JAPMOR010014380.1 coordinate 103,209, forward strand.
GAAGTTTTAAAAAAAATCTTTGTTGTTTTACATGTTAACAATTATTGCTTAAAAGTTCTCTTGTATATAGTTTGTACTTATTTTGTTTTTTAAAACTAAATGCTGTTGCATACTGCATTTCAAAATATCAAATGCTCGATTCATTTTGGTTTTTATAGGAGGACTTTCTTCAATACATTAGTCCTCTTTTATTGCTTTGTCTTGTGTACAAAAAGCTCATGATTTTTCAAAATTTTAAAAAGTAGATGCTCTGAAAATTGCACCTGCACCATTTCAGCTGCACTGCTGATTCACTTTAAATGATCTTTTATACTTGTTAAGAATTTCAATTTGTCTTCAACACTCAAATCAATTTGCTTTAAAAAATCAATTTTGCTTTTGTAATTCTGTTAACAGAAGCAGTGTAAGTTTGTTCAATGGGTTTCTGAAGTATAGTTGTCCCTTTATATCAGTCCACTTTGGTCAAGACAAAAGTATGTAAACTTCATTGCATGAGGAAAACGATTCTAATTTAGATGTTTCCTTATGAGAGGAGTGAGGAATTCTACAAATGGCAATCTCTTTTTGAAAATGATGAATAATTCAATTCTCTATTTCAAAATTGATAACATTAAATGTTGTAGAATGAATAAATGCTTTTTGGTAAATTCCTAATATATTGATTTGGGGTCAGAAGATTTTGATAATATAAAGTGAATGATAATATTAATCATGATCACACTAATAGTGTTTGCTTATTATTTATTTTGAAAAAAGAAATGTATCAAGAGGTTTTTTTGTATTTTTATTAATAAATTAATGTTTTAAGAATATTAGTCAGTTCAGAACTTTCTTTAATTGGGAGATTAATAGTTGCGTCTCTGATCCTCTTCTTCCCTCTTATTATCAGAGAAAATTCTTTTACCTATTATAAAAATTCTTTTTCGGTTATTATTATTAATTTGAAATTTATAGTTTTTATGAAATACTGTCTTAAAAGAATTTTATGCTGAAATAGCTTGTGTATTAACTAAGCCAATCAAATACAGACTAATGTTTTGTATTTCTTACAAAATGAATTGAATACTTTCTTTTATAAGATAATCAAAGAGATACTTTGAAAAAAAAACTTAAAAGAACTATCAGTGCAACATATTTATCTAACAAAAGTTGGTAATAGTATTTTCCTTTTTATTCTATCAAATAAAAAATGTGAATCATTAGGTAAAATGAATTATCCAAACAGTGGTAAAATCATATAAACCTTTTCAGACCCTTTTTTGTGAAAATAATGAAAAATTATTCAATTTTTAATTTTGTATTATTAGACTTTGAAAATTAGATAATTTTGGAATTAGTCTTATTATTTAACTTGTTTTGCTAGATTTCCTAACTTATATAACTAACTTAATTTTCTGGAACAATTTAGAAGTGTATATTATTGCCACTTGATTTGTTAGCTTCAGATTTTTATTTCAAAAACATTCAATCAGAAATATCTGCACCTTTTCAATTTTTTTTAAAAATCATAGTAAGATTCCTTTAATTCTACAAGACAATTTTTATGTTTTGTTAATATAAAACTTAAAACATGCAGGTTTGACCAAGTTTGGTAGGTTCCAGCTTACTTTTGCATCTTAGTTTTATACAAAATTATTTGCAGATAGATGAATTATACCACTTTAAAGTAAGCCTTTTTTTATTTAAATTTTTTGTAAGGGAATATTTCTCATTCAGTGATTAACAAACAGTAAAGATAATTTAAATGAAAACGAACTATACATTTATTTTTGGGGATTCGCTGAATTTTTAACCCCCATGGAATGGAAATTGTTCAAATCCATTAACTTATAATAATTCTATACCATTGAATAATAATTATATACTAGTAAAAATATTTCGCAATATTTTCCAGTTCTAAATTTTAATTAGAAAATCATTTTTTATATCACAAGTAAATAAAAATTGTGAATGCTATTGGCTGTGATATTACCAAATTTCATCAAACTGCTATTTATAGACAATCCTGTATAAAGGTTGCTTATAGTACTTCTTTTTGATGATTACAATAACTTCAGCAATAAACAAACATAAAATTAATAATAATGATTAATAATTTTTATTTAGGATTTTTATTTTAATAAAATTACATTATCAAAGGATAAAGGAGGAGAAAAATGTAACATGGTTTCATCTGACTATGCAAATTTTAAACTCCTTTTTCTAAGAAAGAATTGTCTGCTAAAGAGGATGCACAAGATCCATTTTGCACCTACAAGTCAAGGGATCATAATAGTTGCAGAGAAGAAACATGTGGCTAATCAATTAATTTTTATATTTACTATTTTATTTTTTGTGATGCCTTTTATCAATCATCCACAATATTGAAAGTTTTCTCAAAAGCAGATTTTTATTAATTTTGGGGGGGATGTTAAGCATTGATAAAAAGCATATTCTGAATACTGCTATACCTTTCTGTTAAAGAATTTGATCTAAAAATTCATTTAGTCATTTGCAATTTAATTAATGTTTGATGTTGTTCTGTCATTGATTTCTTAAGTTAGCGCATTTCCTCCTGGCCCTGTAGAGTTTTATTTGTTGCTGCATATAAAAAAGTAAAATTCAACATATATACTGTCTCATCATAACTCCTACTTGGAAATGCTTGCAAACATGATGTCTGGAATTTAAAAATTGTTAGGAGCGATATCAGGCTCTTGAAAAGAAAGGAATCTTTAAAGTTTTTTCTCAAAATGATTTAATAATACTGTTCAATTATTGCTCCCCCCCCCCAAAAAAACCTGTCAAATTGCAATAATTCATTAATAAAATAGTACCTATAATTCTATTAAAGAATTTTCAAAGCCTATAATTGTATTAAGGACTTAAAAATTCAAAAAATTCTATTATTCCTTAATAGAATGCTTTGACTAGTACAATGTTTGATATAGTCCCAAAGATATAGTATTGCTAAAAAATGCACATTAAACTTATAATTTAAATAACAACTTACTTAACAATCGCTGCATAAATATTAATTGTTTGAGAAATTTGAGATTCTAGAATTTAGATTATAAATTGGATTTATAATTGTAAAATCATAGGTATTGATCTCTTTCTTCATAATGAGAATTCCATTTGACATTTTTGCATGATAGCTTCTGAAAATATTAAGGCACAAAATTTATTTTTAAGTCATTTTAAAATTTGAAAGAAAAAAAATCCCTTCAATATTACCAATTTTTTTTGGTCATTAAATTTTTTTATTTTTAAATGACTTCCAAAAACATTTTAAGCATATTTTCCAACAATAAAATAAAATATTCATATAAAATATAAAGTTTAACATGCACAGCCATGTTGTTATTACCTTTTAAAATATCTTGATTATGAATTCAATATTTTTTTATTATTTCAATCAAATGTGGTTTGCATATAGAAAATATCCATTTCATTCAGTCTCAACTGTAAATTTCAAAACTGTTAGTAATAAGTATAAATACTAAATAGAAAAGGTGGTTCTAAATGAAATAAACTATTATATTTTATGTAGTTTGAGTCAATAAATGCTTTAATGAATTTTTATACAGACCCTTAGTTCTTTGAGTTATATTTAATAAAATATTCTTGAGACTTTTTTTTTATTTAAAAAAAGTTTTTATTCTTACAAATAAATTTGAGTGTTACAATGATTTAAATATCACTGTTTTATATCTTTTTAGCTTGTTCAATTTTAGACCATTCATTGACAGACTTGAAGAAGATATATTAATCAGCATTTGGAATTTTCTTGTCTGATTGATCTAAAATAATGGAATTGTTGATAATTCTAAAGTAATGATATCCTGAGTTTTATAATTGGTTTAGATTTGGTTGCAGAAGATAGAAATATTAAAATTTGATTTAAAAACTGGAGTGGCAAGAATATTTTACTTGGTATGGATAAAAGACTATAAAATTTAGACTTCATAACTTTTTCAAAAGTGTATTTATTGATTAAACAAAATGAATTATTATTTATATCATTTAAATATTTTTGAAATTGTAATTGAGATATAAATTTTATAAATGAGAGAAATTTGTATAGAATAATCTTTGAAAGAATTTAAAATGTATAAAAAATATTTTGTTATACCCATAATAATTGACTGTTGGTTTCTCACTGTACTGAATTCTGCAACATTTATTTAATATTAGCAGAGGACTAGTATGTAATAAATGTTACGGAAATCAGTGCAATCATTGTGACTATGGAATTTATCAGTATTTTTCTCCTTTGAGAATATGCCATGAAGCAATGTTTATATATCACCAAAATCAAAAGTGGGAATGGGTACAGGTTGTAAATGATATGTCTAGGGATCTTGAGCTTTCTTATGGGGGGGGGGGCTAAATCTGACCAATGATTAGTGTTGGAGCATGGGTTTTGTTATTTTGCAATTTATTTGGCATCTATAAATTAGTATAAGGGATCATAATAATGAATGTCTTTTACTTGGTGCATGTGAATAATGTAACTCTTGATATATATTAAGGTATCATTTTTCTTTTCATTTCTACACATGGTTAGCTGTTATTCTCAGTATTTTATTTTTATCTATTCATGTCTTTTGCAATTTGTGTAAGCAAAGAGCAGAAGAAGAAATAGATATTCAGTATGATTTTTTTGTGTTTATCGTGAAAGTTTTTCTTTGGCTGAATTAAAAAGGAAACTGCAATATTGTTATCTGATTGACTTTCAGTTTCATCCATTCATTAACAAGTACTGTAATAGATTGTCTAATATTAGGATAGTCTTTCTTGGCAAAATATGAGGAATGAATTATTGCTATCAATCATGTGATGTAATTGAAGTTAGTATTCACGAGCTAAGAATTTTTATATTCGAGATATTCTGGGTTCTTTTATTAATATGCTGAGATCTATTTTAATGATAGCTAACGATTTGCAGTGCCCTTATTACTACACAGATAATCTGTGGAGCTGCTAAACTTTGTTTTGCGAAGTTTAAAATTATGCATTTAACTAACTAAAAAAAGTATTTTTTTTCAGTTAACTTTTATTTTGCTGAGTTATAATGTTGCATGTTCTTTTTATAGGATGAGACATCAAGCATTGGGAGTGCATCTACATTTGACAATGCCTCTCGTAGTGATACACCAACAAATAGAGGTCGTCGCAAAGGCAAAGGAAGATGGAAATTTAAGAACTGCAAGTTAGCGTACAAATGTACAACATATATAAAAGTAATAGTTGAAATTTTTTGCAGTTTTGCTTAAATTGCTTCATATTTAGATTAGTACTAAATTTTTTACTTACTTCTTAATCTTATAGAATTCTTCAATTCAGACCATTTGTGTCATTTATAGAACATAATTAGCTTGTATTTTTTCATAAGTAAAATGAAGCATTATTGGCAACTAATGAAAATCAATCTTGAACTAATAGTCTAAAACAGACTATGGAAAAGAAAGATCAACCACCTTATCTAATATCCTGCATATATGTGTAAAATATATAATATTTTTGCTGAAAGTTTTTTTCTTCTTTAGAATGTGTAGCTATCAACATAATTAGATAAAATGTTCTTGCATGAGAAAAGGCATCCTAACTGAAGTTCAGCCCCTGTTATTGTTATGATTTTAAGCTTTTAATCTCTCTTATTTAAATATATCCGAAGCTATTCACCCTCCCCAATGTCCTTCCTTCCGATGTTAAATCGACCATACCACGTGTTACGAGAGCGAAAGTATGAATTTTGGATGTTAATATTCAAAACCGGCTTTAAAATGTTGACCCATAATTAAATTCCGTAACAATTTATTTTAATTAAATATTTTATTATAATTATTTTTTCCCTCTTCTTGAAGATCTTTTTGCTGAATTATGAAGTATTGGGCGATATTACTAATATTTCCTTAAAACATTTTTTTAAATATTATATATACGGATTTATTAAATTCTTCATATGGACGGATTTTATGGATGTTATTGCTAATATTTTCTTTTCACATTTTTTTTTATTTTGCGATTATTTACAGTTCCCCATTTTCTTCAACAAAATACTCTATAATTTAAAAATAAATATGAGAAAGTAGTTTGATACATTATAAGTATGCATGCCATTTACAATTAAAAACATTTTTTTTAAGAGAAGGTCGGCATTTTTTATATCATTTGATGCATATGAAACTGTTTGCCATAAAAATTTATAAAATCCATTCATACTATTTTTTTTTTTTTTTTTGAAATTTCTGCCTCGAAGCATTTTTTTTATGCAATAAAAAAGAAACCAATTTTCCGCTTTCTTTCTTCTTCTTTTTTTTTTTTTTCCTGTTTTACTGGTTAAGCATTGAGCCAACATGCTAGTGTTTAAATTTTTATTATAATTAATGAGCTAAAAGTTGGTGCAGTTTTGATTTCATTGGAGAATTTTTATTATTTTCATGCAGAAATTTCATTTTGTATTTGTGAATGATTTTTTTTTCTGATTGGTGTGTTTAGTATGGACAGGGTCAATATCATCAATAGTATGGACTAGAGAGAACTACTGGAAGGAAACAAATCATCTCATTCTTAATCACTCTGCCAATGGGCATTTTTTTTTTGTACTACATTTTTTTGAGTAAATTTGGCTAATAATTTCCGAGATATGACTGGTTGGTTAAATGTTGGTCTAGAAGGGCATGTCTTTTCTAGTATTGGTTAATATATTTGCAAAAAAAGGAAGGATTAAGATTGAAGCTTATCTGAAATTCAATAAGTAAAAATGATGCTTCCCCTCCCCTGATATTTTAATTAAATGAGTTGAACAATTTTTCAAATAAAGCTAAGAACATATGGTGCGATAATTAAAGAGCATAAAATAAAGCAAATAAAGCAAAATAAAGCAGTTTGTATTACTTTAGGGGGCAAAATTTAGTTTTACCTGAAATAAGTCATTTGTTTTGTTGATTCTTTTTCTGATGGTTCCATGTTTTAAATTGTTAAATATTGCTGGTTTGTTTTGTCATCACAAAATTAACTTTTGAACTTGCTTTTCATTTACAGAGAAATGTAGAGTAGCCATGGCTGTTAATTTTCTACAGACTTCATTACTTGTATTTTGAAATTTACTTGGCTATAAATTTACTATTATTAAGAATTACTATTATTATTAATTTTAATTATTATTAAATTTACTATTATTATTACTTGGCTATAAATTTACTATTAATAAGAAATTTATAAGAAATTATCTTCCTGTCCATCTTTCAAACAAAAAATAAAATGGCACAGAAAATAAGATAAGCATAGATCATATACAAGATAGCAAATTATTGAAAAATGTGCTAGCTTCCGATAAGGTTATTAAAGTTAGACATTTTACTTTACAATGATTTTACTGAAAAATATTCCACCTATTTTATCTGCTTGGCAGTGTTTTTGCTCTCATGGCAATATATTTTATTGTAACAGGATTATTTAAAAGAAATTTATTTTTATATATGAATTTTGGTAAGTTTTTAAAGAAGCACATTCCCATAAAAGAAAAATCACTCTTATATTAAAAAATATACAGTAACTAGTTTTACAGCAGCTGGTAAGTTCATTAATTTTAACTTGTAAATGAAATGCTAATAATCTAAGATAATATTTTTGTTTAGGAATATTTTATAAACATTGAATGTGAATCACTTGACTTGTACTGTTTTCTTGAGGGAAGGCATTTGTCCGGCTTTAGGTAGATTCCTTATGATTGCAATGGTTCTCATGACAAAGAATACAAAAAATATTCTGCAGTTCTTCAACAATATATATATATATATATTGTCAGTAATACATATATAATACACAAACAGTGTGATTATAATTAAAGTGACCCTATTCAGAACACTGCAGAACTCATTCTACCTTTCAGATTTTGATGAAACGTATTTACATTATATATGGACCATAGGGTAAATATTTCGGCAATTAAAAAAATAGTTTAAAATTTGACCACCAGGGGAAATTGAGGTGAATAAAGAAGGATAAAAAATCTGTCAGAATTATTAAAATTTATTCGGTTACAGAATGTGCTCAGCGTGGGCTCCATTGACATCAATAATGCGTTAAAAGTGCATTGTAGCATGTTCAATGGTAGCTTAAAGGAACTCTTGCGGGACTTCAACAACATGCCATGTATTACTGACTTTCAACTCAGGTAAAGTCCTAATCCCTCCTCTATAAACACGGTCTTTTAGGAATCCCCACAACCAGAATTCACAGGCATTTAAGTCTCGAGTGAATGAGGAGATCTTGCATCCATAAAAGCTTTGGATATTACACGATTTTTGCCAAAGTTAGCACGAAGCAATTCTTTGACTTGGTGTCCAATGTGAGATGTTGATCCATCTTACAGGAAGACAGTGGTTTGCAAACATTGCTGTTTCTATAAATCAGGAATGACCTGCTGTTGAAGTTCATTGTTCCATTCACTTGTGACAGAACATGTTTTAAGACCTTGAGGAGTGAGAGTTACAAAGAAAAATGGTCCATGGAGAAAATCAGCTTTATATCCACTCCATGCAGTCATGCAATCAGAATGCAGTAGTTGTTGGTGCAATACATTAGGAGCTGAAGTCCCTATGCAGCAATTTTAGTTCAATTCACAGCTCCTTCTAAGAAAACTGTGCCATATCTTTGAAAAGGTTTTGCATCTCAACTTCATCAACATCCCTAAAAATCAGCAAGCAAATTCATACCATGTTTAGGGGTCTTGAGGTTGCAGCATTTGCACCATGTGGATCCTGTACAGATATCATTTAAAAATAGATTTCAGAATTTTTCATACTGTCGACTACAGAATCAGCAATTTGCATGGCACTGATCAAGCACTTGCTGAAGAATAGTTGGAATGGGAGATTTTCAACCACAGCAATAGCGACTTCGCATTCGCATCTACTTTCCACCCTCTTCTTGTCAGCACACTCAAGTCTCCAGTCTCTTCAAATTTTATAATCATCTTCTTCAAACCATTCTTCGATGTGAACCCTTTTCGCAGCCCTTTAAATAACAATATTCATGCAGTGCAGCTAAGCTATTGCTGTCATTTTGATAAAATAGTTTTACCAGTAAAGCTTGATCTTCTGTAAGGGTATGATTAACAATGACAAATGCACAAGAATGATTTTCGGGGTCTGACTGCAAGTTTCTTTATAGGTTTGAATAATTTGAATAAGGAATTTTTTTAAATGCCATCTGGTGGACAAAATTTGAGCAAATTTTTTAATTGCAAACCTTTTTTCCTTGGTATATATTGTTTCAACAAAATCCGAAAGGCAGAACGAGTTCTAGAGGGGTTTGAATAGGGTCACTTTAATTAAAACCACTCTGCATATATATATATATATATAATATATATATATATATAATGCTTTTCCAGAGTTATTATGTAATTTTTTTTTTGGACTTTAACCGGTTTGGAGTTTGTTGTAAGAAATGTAAAAACCTCAGATGATTTCAGAGATGGGCAATCTAGTTCATAGGGGATGGAAATGGTGAGAAGTTGAAATTTTCATTTCGGAATAACTTCTTTACTATCGAAGACAGAAAAATAAAATGGAATTAGACAAATTAGGGTCTGGTAAGAATGAAATGAAAGTAGTAAAGGTTTTGAGATTAAATATTTAAGATAACATGTTTCTGAAAGTATCCTTCGCATAAAGAGAATGGCTAACAGTCTAGGCAAATATACAGATTCTCAAAGTAATTAACTGCCTTCCTTTTTTTGGGTCCATTGTGGACAGTACTCTCTAGGCTTGAATCTCTCTCTTTTTTTTTCTTTTATTTTTTGTGAAAAATTATTTGCTCTATAAGTTGATTTTTGAGATCTGTTGATTTTCTGAGTAATTTTGATTTCTCATGACATCTCTTCCTAACAATTGTCTGAAATTTTTGCAATTGAGCTTGTATTGCATGATAAAAAAAGTGTTAGAAAAGCTAGAATTAAATTATTTGTTGAAACTTCTCAGTATTAAATTTCGGAATTCTAACAAAACCTTTTTTTTTATAAAAATTTTTTTTAGAATTTTTTGTTACAGTATAAAAACTCTTTATTTAAATTGCCATTATTTCAAGGGGAGGATCAATGAAAGTTTCTGATATAGAAATTGTAGAAGTACTTTAAAAAGAGTCTTGTTTAAAAAAGTAAAATAATAAATTATACTTTTTATTAATGACAAGAGTCTATAAAAAAAAGCCTGGATAATTTAAAGTTTGGTTTTTAAAAATGTCTAATTTAAAATAAGAACTTTCTGAGTAACACCAATACATAATTTGATGGTATTTGATAGCTGCTAATAGAATAATTCCTTAATATATAGTTTATATCAAAATTAAATTGGCAACATCCAGGAACATGAAATATTAGAATAAATTTGCCTATATATTATTTTTCCAGGAAGATCATGGACAACCTTTATTTGGTGTGCAATTCAATCCCTACTTAAAAGATGGACAGAATGTTTTTGCTACTGTAGGCAGTAATAGGGTGAGTGTAAATATAATCAAGTATGCATGAAAAAAAAATTACATGGAGATGTTAAATTGTATAGGTTAATGTATTAAATTCCACTGGAATTTTTTTGTAAAATTATATAAAAATGTATAATAATGCATGTTTAGAACTAGTGGAATCTTTAATAAATTTTATTTATATAACTATTCTTTCACTGTTGCTACTTTTATAAAAACTTTTATCTTGCATGTTTGCATCATCTTTTGATTCCCCTTGTATTAAACTCTGTTTTGAAGTTACTGTTGTGTAACATATGAATCATATGAAAATACTTTAGAATTATTGTTAGACTTGAAAAAAATATTGTTAGTTGGAATTAAATGAACTTTATAGAAAAGGAAATTCTATAGAATCTTTTTAGTGCATCATTCAATTGACCATTTCAATCTTGTATATTGATGAGTAGGATTTATTATCAAATCTTATTTCATTATGCAATAAACTATTTTAGTCTTAAAATATAATATTTGAAAACTGCTCTGTAATGAGATTTCACAATCATTTTTATTAAAATGCTTATAACTTTAGACAATAAAATTAAAAATATTTCAAAATTTAGAAAAAAATATCATTTTTTAAAAAATAATTCAGTAAGACAAATTATAGCACTGTTATTGCGATAAGTCTTGCTTAACTATAAATCAATATTTCTTTTTTTCTCATAATTTTATCATTTAATATGGTACAATTTTATCACTTAATATGGTTTTTGTTATTTATTGTATTGTAATATTTCAAATCATTTCTTTTACAGTAGATAGAAATAATAATTTTTTTTTCTTTGGAAAAATTGAAAGAAAATACTGAATGTCTTAGTTTATTTGCTCTGTTAGTTTCAATTAAAAATATGATTTCTCATATGATATTAAAGTTAAATATTATTCAAATTAACCCTCCTGTCGGCAGCTTTCAGATTGCTATCCTTACCACCAGAATAACAGGTTCTACCTTAAAAATGTCACAATTTGGTCAAAAGGATTACTTTTCCCTTTTGCAGTCAGTTCAGCGCTGCAGGTGGGAATTGATTAGCAGACCTCATGGTGTGAGTGACAGGTGTTGCTTATCGCAGTCTTTCGATTTCTAAGAGCATTTTTCTTTCAGTGTTTAGGAAGATATTGACAATAACATCGATTGAAAATGTGATTGATTTTTTAGAGGTTTTTTGATTATTTCATAAAACACTACATAAAATTTACGTTAGGAATAAATTATTATCATATTTACTTTGATACTAATCTAACTTTTATGAATTGGAAGTGCTCGTCTAATATTTTTTTCATTGCAGTATGTTTCTCAAAATTTTTTATTCCTTAGTACTTTGAAATTATTTCTCAAATTACATACAGGCAATATAATTTTTTAAAAAAATAACCTTTCATCACATTGCCAATTTATTTTAATATTTTAAAATGCGTGTTTAAAACATTAATTGCGATAAGTAACACTATATTATAATTTTGTTTCTTCAGTATTCAAATAATAATAATAATAATAATTGTGTAATTAGGGATTTTCATGCAATGTTTCGCTTTCGGATACATCGATTTTCAATATTTATCTGCATAATTAAAATTTTGTAATTAAATAATTTTATAATATTTAATTGTCAATGGTAATTGGCCAGTTATTCAGTAATGCTGAAATAATTGGACTATACAGTTGATACACCTTATGACTGTAACAAATATAAATAATTGTCAAAATATTTCTTTGTAATATCAATGATACAAATAAATTTGGCCTGAAAAATGACTCAAATAATGCGGGTTATTTAGACTTATAATTAACCATTTGGAACTGGAATTTTTTTAATACCTCCAAAGAAAGTTCCTACAGAATATTAAGTACCGTTTTAAAATAAATTACAAAAAAAATCTGTTTTAAGTTTTTTGAGTTAGAATCAAAGCTCACACTATTTTGCATATCGGATAATGACATATTGTGGGGTAAACAAATAATTAAGAAAAAATTCTGAATTTAAAAGCTTTGCATTGATCTTTTATACTTATTACTTTCACTTTACTTATTGCTTTTGGCAACCAATATATGTGTCGAGGCTACTAGTCAATATAAAATTTTTAATTAAAGCGTTTCTTCAGCAAAACATCTTGAAATTTCAAATTTTGATGGTCATATAATTCATATTATTTCAGATGCATTGTACCATTCTGTATTACAAATTTTTTGAATTTTCTGTCAGTTCCTTGTTTGTAAATCCTTAATTTAAAATGGGAGGAATAAACTTCAATTAATGCAAAACCTTTTTTGTTGAAATCAATCAGGCTTATTAAATTTCTAAATACAGAGAATAGAACCATTCAGCAATCAAGTTTTATGTATACTACTGAATATTTCTTTTTAATTTTTGAAATGTCTTGGATGATTTCTCATATCTCTTATTCATTAAAAATTTCTTTGATTCAACTACAATTCAACTTATTATAATAAGAAAGCAATTTTGAGGCGATTAAGAACAATCGTATACTATTATATGTATAATTATATTACAGTACAGAGCAGCAATTTTTTAAAATTTGTGCAACGCTGGAAAAGTTTCTTCACTGCTTAGTTGTAAAATTAAACTGTAGTTCAATTACAGCAAATTTCTAAACTATTAAAAACCAGCTTTAACAGAAATTTATTAATTATGGAAATATAAGCCATGTCTTCGTACCTTCATCTTGAACAACGAAAAAAAGTCCAAGATGAAATATGTGTAGCAATAATGTGAATGACTTGAGTTATTTTATAACAGTGAAACATGTTGCTATTAAAATGGCCTAATGTATGCTCTTGAATTTATTATAAATAGAAAATAAAGTACAAACAAATGAATCATTGCAAAGAAAATCTTTTAAATTTTAAAATGATGAAAAAAAATCTGTTTCTTTTTCCCCTGTAATAATTTTGAAAGTTATGATGAAAAACACTTCAAAATCTCATTTAATTTTT
>JAPMOR010014380.1:116689-181749 GCA_026543865.1 Argiope aurantia
TGATGAAGTTTGCATATTAGAGATCCATTGATATTTATTTCATAAATTAAATTTATTTGCATTAAAAATTTATTCTTATAATATTATTGATATTTAATAAATATTTGGTTCTATATAGGTGACTATTTATGAATGTATTGAAGAAAGCTTTAAATTAATTCAGGCTTATGCTGACCCTGATGTATCCTTTAGTATTAATCTTCTCAAGTTGTTCCTTCTTCATCTGTTTATTTTCTCTTGAATATTTTTTTATTCTTAGAATTTTCTGAATTATATATTTTAATATTTAACAAATATTAAAATATATATATTTAATATTTGTTGATATTTGATAATTTCGTTGATATTCAACAAATTTTTAAAATTTGTTTGTAAATTACCAGAATGACTTCAGTTAGAATTAATTAGTCTCAAATTTTTCCTTCCATGAAAATTAAATTCTGATCTTACAGTTAAATGATATCATTTCTGAAAAATTTTAGAATTAATATATATATATATTGTTTCTATTTTAGTTAATTTTGTTTTGTCTTTTCGCGTGAGACATCCCAGACTATCATATACTTAGGATTACTAAAATTTCCCAGCCGATGAGATCTGTGTGAATATGTCATTGATAGCATTTGCTTGAAAATTCTTTTATGGTTTTGTTTTATCAGTTCATATATTTATTAAGTTAAACTGAAATAAACAGATATATTTATTAAGTTATAATTAAAATGTTTTGTAAATCTATAAAATTCATAAGTTGCAAAAAAAAAAAAAAATGCTGGTTTTTATTGTTAGAAATGAAGTATCTCTCCCCCCCCCCCCAAACCAAATCAAAAAATAATGCTACATAATTTTTTTTTGACTAAGAAGAAGCATTGTTAGGTTACAAATATCAGATTATGCAATTTATTTCTATGGATATAAATGCTATGAAATTCAAATGTCTAATTAGCATTCAGTTCCAAAATTATGTATTTAAAAATGGCAGTCGGGTGGTTTTTCGAAAATTTTCATTTTGCTTTATCTTTTTCTTTTCCATATGTGTGCAATCATGTTAAATGATGTTTGTACCCGTTGCAATATACCCGAAAAGTAAACACTTATTGTAATTCTGATTTCTTTTCCATTTCATTCTTCTTTGAGAAAGTTACAAAAGTTATTTTAAACTGTTTCTGTTACTAGTAATTGCTATATTTTTTCAGAAGTGCAAGTATAGTATTCAGGTACCTTTATGTGGGAATGTTACTAATATTGCCTGTGCATTGTCTACTATTGTGCTCAGTATTTAGGGAGAAATATGTTTTCATTTGTTTCTATGTATATGCTTAGCTTCTTAGATTCTACATCAAATAACTTTTGGCTGTGGGGATTCTTGAGGAGAAAATACACCTATTGAAAAGTCCCATCCACAATGTGTATCTGCTATAATAAAAGAAATATTACTTTAAACAAAGTTGACATGGCACCAAGAAAACAGAGAATTTAAAGTTCATTTATAGAACAAGGAGAATACAGAGAATTTAAAATTCATCCGTAAAATAAGGAGTATACAGGGATTTAAAAATGTTTCTTTAAAACCTAGAAAGCATAGAAAATTTTCAATTTCATAGTTTTTTTCCCCCATTTAAAAAATGCTGATGTCTTTGAACATTGCAAGAATAAAAGATTATTGCAATAGCTTTAAAAATTAAACAATACCATTTACAACAGTTAAAATATGGAAGTTCATTCCTTTTCTTTTGCATATATCAGTCCAATTTCTAATACAAAGGGAAAAAAGAAACACAATATTGGAATAATAACGGTTAAATATCACTGGAGGTACTGAAACTGAAAAAAGACACATTTTAGCAGAGTGGTTTCTATTTGAGAAGAATACGACAAGAAATATATTTGAATGTATGTTCTAAAATTTTGTGGTTTTAAAAACTATATCTTGCTTAAATCCACATTTTTTGAAAAACAATGCAATGTTATATGAAAAGCGAAAAGTTGGCTTGCTTCTTTATTCCAAAGCAAAACTTTTCCCTGCATGTTCAGAATTTGTAAAGATCCGATTAAAAAATTTTCCTGAAAAAAAATAAAAAAATAAATGCAAAGAACAGCTTGACACATTATATAAGAAATTCGTTTTGATGATTTCTTTTATTAATGTTTTTAGATCCAAAAATTTGTCTGATTTTTGAAATGGTTCCCCCCCTCCCTTTTCTATTGATAGGGTGGAAAAAAATTCTAATGGTAATAAAATTGTTTGACAAAGAAAAAAGTCTTCCTTCATTTCTATTTATGATTTAAAATTATAAATTTTTAAAGTTTTTTTCCTCTGTTTTTTTAAAATTGCTCTTGTACTTCAATAGTTCACCGTATAAAGTAGTCCCTCTGTGATCATAAATAACTACTCTGAGTTGTGTGAAAACACGTGGAAATTTTAAATGTCATAACTATACAAATGTTACAACTATAGAACAACAGCTATTTTTGGCAACTATGGTCGAATCCTATCACCAGCTATGGTACAAACAGTGCTATAAGAAGCCATTCCCATCATCAGTAGAGGGCAGCCAACCTCACACCATTTTTGTTCCCACCAGAACAGCAAGAACAAACCACTATGCAGGAAGCTTCTTTCTGTATGAAGAGAGTATTCTCTATTGAATGTCCTGATAGTAAGTTATGGATTGTGTAGAAGGGTACTATAGAAATGCATTGTCAAAGTACTTTCTGAAATGAAAACTTGATTTTTGAAATAAAAGGAATGTTTAGAATATTGCTAGCATTTATGGAAAAGTTATATGTAACAGAATCATTTAACAGGAATATTTTTTTTAAATATTGAATCCTTAAAGAATATAAATATTTCTTTCCTGATCTAATAGTAAAAGGAAAAATAATAAATTCTGTGTGTTAATAATTAAAGTATAAAAGTAATTTTTGTATATAACAAGTAGTAGAGCCCTACATAAAATATTAGAATATTTATTAATATTTTTATTTTTTTAAAAAATAAAATATAAAATACTATCAAAATCATTTGTTTCTGTGATATTAACTGAAGATAAAGACAAAATGAATAATATTTTTTGGATATTTAAGTTCAATAATTCAAATTATAATACAAGGAACGATTGATTGTACTTCAGTTTCCTCTTAGGCATTTTAGAAAATTTTCCATTGTATAAGAACATTAATAAAAATAGCACTTTTATATTTAGTTAAAAAATGCTTAAGTGTAGTAGTTGGTTTCCTTAATTAGTTTTTCAGACAGATGAAAATTTTTACACCTGTGCTTGGTCATATGATGATGTGACTGGACATCCTCTTTTAGCAGCTGCTGGAACTAGAGGGGTCATTCGTATTATTGGTCCTGCAGTTCAAAAAACAATCAAGGTTTGTATTCGTTTTTCAATTTTAGCCCCTCCTCTCATCCAGTTAGATCATGTACTAAAATTAATTGTTGCTTTGAAAGCGGATTGTTAAGACTATTAAATTCTTGAATTTTTTATTGACTTTAGCAAATAGGTTTTAATTAATTTTGATTTCAAGAATTATATTGCAATTATTATATTTGAAATTGATTATCAAGCTTTGCTGTTTAACTTAACATTTTTTGTACAATAATTATTTAAACATAATAATCCATATTTATACAAAGAAGGTATTTGTTCTGACACAGTCCAGATAAATGTATTCTCTAATGGCCATGAAATTGGGCACACAGATAGTTATAATGGTGTGTCAATTTACCTTGAATCCTAAAATTTTAAGTTCAAGATTTTTTTATTCGTTTGGGTGATTTTTTACATACATTTATCAGTTGTATTGCTTTTAATTATTGTAAAAAATGGGAAATAGATAGATAAATTAAAAACATGAACACTCCATATAATCAAAGATAATGAACAATTGTTCTTCTAAACTAAATTGTTCTGCATTTCTGATTTTATTTGCTGAAATTTCAGAAAATTATTGAAAATTGTTTTTGCTCAGAAGTATTGATATGTTTCATCAGAGCAAAAAACCAAATTCATATTAAATTTAAGAATAAAATACCCTTTGAGGTTTATTTTGGCTTTAAGCTAACCGTAATAAATTTTAGAATACTTTTATGCCATTTTTACATTAGGAACAACTAAGCAATTTAGAAATAAGTTAAATTCGCATACTAATCATGAAGTAATGCTAGCTTATGTTCGATCAACGAAATTATACTATATTTGATGACTGTAAGACCAAAGATTAATAGAAAATTTCAATATGCATTTTGATAAATAATTATTGCATAAGACATTCAATCAACATTTTAGGTATTTGAACAATTAAATTACAGAGTGGACTAAATTCTAGATTAATGAGTCTTTTAAATTATATGATTATGATGATAATCAAAAAGATTTAGCCCAATCTGATAAAACTTCTTTTCATGACATATAGATACAACCACTCCAGTCACAAGTACATCGTTTAAAATTGTGGAATTCCTTTTGATAAAGTAGAATAAAATCCTTTATTCTTTAAATCAGTTTCTAAAGTCTGCATTTCTTAAAATCACGCAAAACCTTTATTTGAAAACCATAAATTTAAAAAAAAATGTGGAGAGTTTTGAAAATTATTTTCATTTTTTCTCGTGAATAGGCATCTGTTAAAAGAGAATTCAGTGGTAATAAAAACATTGAAGTGCAAAATTAGAATGGAAAATATCGTATGTTTCACAACAGGCAGTCTATGACCACATAAAGTAGTCTGGCAGAATCTACTCAGTAATCATTGCTAGAGAATGTGAGCAATGTCAATATATTCTAAATATTGCCTATTTTATGACAGGTTTAGAAGGTAAATAAAATTGCTAACAGTGACAACCTTTTTTTTTTTTTTTTTTTTTTTTTTTAAATATGAAGGGTAGATCTATTTTATATCATATCTGTTCTCTGAGTGATGAATGATTATACACCAGATTTTTTTTTCAGCATTTTATGTTTTTAACAATTTAAACAATAACTTCTTAAACTGCAAGTTGTGGTCTCAAAAAAATCACCGACATGACTTTCATTTAGAATGTTATTGTTTGTAGGCAAAAATAGCTTAAAATATCTTGATTTGTAATTTTTAATTTTACTGAATAAAATTTATTTATATTTATTATTTAATTCAATTTTTTAAAAATAATTTTAGAAAAAAAGGTATGATTTTTGATAAATGATGATGATTATAAATAGATGTTAAGATTTTATTTTATTCATTTAATAGATAGATAATTAAAATTCAATTTTTCCTTTTTATGCCTATCAATGATTAGTTATTTTCCTTTCTTTAAAAAAGCCAAAGGCCAGACTTTTTACTGTATTTATTTAATAATTTTTTTATATTCATTACAATTAGAGAAAAATTTACAATTTCTTCAGTTAATGAAAGGTAAATGGTTTTCAAATTTTGAATGTTAATAATTTTTAGCATTACATTGGACACGGAAATGCCATAAACGAATTGAAGTTTCATCCGTTTGACTGTAACATTTTACTATCTGTTAGTAAAGGTATGGATCATTCATTTTTACAAGAATAAAATATTACCTTTGTTTGTTACAGAAGTATGTTATATCTTATATTTTTCTTTATAGATCATGCTTTACGTTTATGGAATGTTAAAACAGACCAATGCATAGCAATATTTGGTGGTGTGGAAGGTCACAGAGATGAAGTTCTGAGTGCAGTAAATATTTTTTTCAAATTTGTTTGAAATTTGTAATGTAATGGATATTACAATACATTATAAAATATAATAATAAAATAAATTTGTTTAATTCTGTTATTTAATTTGCACATTAAAAAAATGTTTTAATTTTCTGAAAACATTATGATACTTTTGAATTCACCTACAATTCATTTCACTTTTTTATTTGTCTTGCTTATATATTAAATACAATTTTTTTAAACTTTCAACAATGCAAGAAAATTATCTTTTATGAAATAATAAAAATGAATTGGGTTTCATTCTCAGTAATGAAAATATTTTTGTGAATTATACTTAAAAACATATTTAAAAGTTATTTAAATATGTGCTAAATAATTTTACTGCAACTAAATTGGCATCATTGAGAAGATAATTTTCTTGACTTTGAAACAATGTAAAAATAATTTTTGTTCATATTTTTGGAAGCTATCACAGAATAACATCAAAATCTAACTTAATTTTTAATTCAAGCTTTTAAAAAATCACTCTTGAGTGCACATTACCACTCTCCAAAGTATATGTCCGTATTTTCTGTTTCCGTTATTTATTAATGATTTGTTATTTGTGTTCTGAAAGCACACAGTTATGTTTTCTTGTCCTGTTTTGCTTCTTGTGTTTCGTGTTTACATATAAAATAAACTTGTTATCTATTATTGAACCTATTGGATTTTTCACCAAAACATTCACCAGACAGATTTCTCCAACAGTATTTATTAAATTGTTATTCAATGTTTGTAGTCCACCCTTTTCTTTCCTAGCTAATAAGCTTCTTCGGAAGTGCAATAGCATGAGAGATCACCACTGTGCACAGTTTGTCCATTTTGGACAAGCTGTAGACATTAAATCCTAGAATGGCAATCCATTTTAGGATCACTAGGACTGCCATTCTAGGATTTTCCATTAGATCCTAGAATGGCAGTCCATTCTAGGATTTCTGCTAATCAGCATTAAACAAATGAAATTAAGGAATTCTTCTCTGGAACATAGATTTTTATTGCATTATACAAATACAAAGCTTACAGCAAATTCATACAAATTACTTATTTTGAAATACATTAGGGTCTTTAAAATTTATTTAATTGTATATAATGATCCACCATAATTTTTCGATTTTGGTAAATTGTTACTGCTTGCATTATTAAAAATGTATTAATGACAAATTGAATATGCTACAAGAATTGGATAACTTGAAAATGTTGATTTAAATTCGAAACTTCTTTTTAGGACTTTGACCTTCTAGGTGAAAAAGTTGTCTCTTGTGGAATGGATCATTCTCTAAAAATCTGGAATCTTAGTGAGCAACAAGTACGAAATGCTGTCAAGGAGTCTTATGAATACAACCCTTCAAAAACAAACAAGTGAGCTGATTTGAAGTCCTAACTTGTCTCAATTTTCTAACAAATCGCTTGATTTTATTTATGAATTCTTTTCTTACAGGCCATTTAATACCCTCAAACAGCATTTTCCTTTGTTCACCACACGTGATATCCATATGAACTATGTTGACTGTGTGCGGTGGATGGGAAATTTAATTCTTTCCAAAGTTAGTACACTGAACAGTTTTCTTTTGAATAAAAATTTTTTTTAGTTCTTTACAGTCTAATTTTTATTTAATATTTTCAGAGTTAATGAATTATAACATGTTTGAAACATAGTAAAAATTTCTATTTTAGAAAAGTGTTACTCCATTATCTTCTGTGAAAAGTTAAGCTTCTCTACTTTCCTTGAATTCTTCAAAGAAAAATTTAAAAATGTTCATTTAATCACATAAGCATCAGTTATTAATGATTCTTCAAATGAAAGCCATTTATGTTATTGAAATGATCCGGTATTCTTTATTTTTCAAAGTTCTATATGTGAATAAATTTCTTTTGTGAGTTTAAATATTTGGTATTTTCTGCTTATAAACTATCACTTTTTTTTTGTAAGTTATTCAAGAATTTTTTGCCATTGAAACATTTGAGTTTAAATATTTATTGAATTTTTAATGTTTTAGACTTCATGTCAGGGAGAGGTCTGCTTATGTGTGTATGTTAGTTTGAATATGAATACAGTAGCTGAAAATAATGGGATGTATGAAAATAAGCATGTTCTGCATGAAATTGAATATATTGTTCTTATATTAAAATGAGAAACATATAATTTTTAGATCATATTCATTAACAGAATGTACATTTACATACAAGCATTAAGAAAATGCATTTTCTTAACTTTTTTATTTAAAATAACTTAATACAAAGATTTTTTTTTAAATGTGTGTATGGCTATTCATATTGAATGAAATGTTATATCTTTTCTGATTCTTACATCTACAGGGTTTTTTTTTTTTTTTTTTTTTTAAACTTATGGTACTTAGAGACCTCTGTGCTTGAACTGTCAGCCTTAAATCCACCAAATTTTGTATTTGGACTTTTGACGACATGGAAAAAAGAAATCCGAGAAAAAAATTAGTTCCAGAAGTTGCCGCTTTAGGGAAATGTGGCGCTTTAGACTTTAAGACAGCTAAAATTTTGCATAAAACCAGGGGAAAAATTGCAAATTGCAAAATACTGATTTCGCAGTCGACACTAGCGCCAGTATTTTGAGTTATAAAAAAGAAGCGGGGCATTGAAAATCATTTGGTCACAGTCTAACTTTAATGCAAATCATTTGGTCACTGCAGTGCTTTGGAGTATGCATTACTTGTGAAGCTCTTTTATCTTAATCAATCCAATGCAGCCGAATTTAGAAGTCGAAACAATTTACGTAAAGGACCTCTATCAATTAATGCAGTGAAAGCAATGACTAAACAATTTGAAAAAACAGGTTCTCTCGTAATTTGGCCTGGTAGGGGACGAAAACTGGTATCGGAGGATATGATCACAGATGTTGCCACTGCTATCATTGAAAGAAATCAGACGAGCATTGTTAGTAATAGCAGCACATGTGGGGAGTTGCCCAGCATTTTGATGTTAGTGGAACAGTATGGAAAGTTTTAATAAAAATTCTTCACTTTTATCCATATAAAATTAGCCATTTGCATGAATTAAAACCTACAGATTATGATCTTCGATTAACCTTTGCTTTGACATTTCTTGCCAGAATGGAGTTCAACGAGGCTTGGCCTTGGACAATTCTCTGGAGTGATGAGACCCATTTTCATTTGAATGGGACTGTAAACACTCAGAATTCTAGAATTTGGACATCTGACTAACCCCATGCATTTCAAGAAATACCACTCCATTCCCAAAAAAATAACTGTTTGGTGTGGTTTTACAGCAGATTTTATCATCGGCCCATACTTTTTTGAGACTATTACCCAAGAGCTATTCCGTAAATGCTTAAATGCTCAAAGATATCATGATATGCTGAGTATTATTATCCCACAACTTCAGCAAAGGCAATGCTTAGATAAAATTCTTTATGCAGGATGGAACACCACCGCATATTGGAACATCCGTACAACAACTGTTGCACCATCACTTTACAGAAGAAAGAGTAATCAGTCGCTGTTTTTGTGTTGCATGGCCACCTCGCTCCCTGTATCGAACCCCGGGGAGCGAGGATCGTGACTTTTTTTCTATATGGTTATTTAAAATCGAAGGTTTATCTTGGTGTAGTCTCGAACGTATCAGTTTTAAAGGAAAACATAACACAGATTGTTATGAACATGCTTCCTGAAATGTTGCATTCATCTGTAGAGAGTACAGTGTACAGAATGCAATTCTTAGTCCAAGAAAATGGAGGTCAATGGGAAATGGAGATAAAAATAGCCGATGTCTTCCCGGGGAAAGCGATTCTACTGAATAAAAACAAAATAACAAAGAATAAAAAGAAAGTCGAATAAAATCTCCTCTTAAAAAAAATTGCAGCCATAAAAAGATTACTTCCGTTTTTAGCTTACTTAATAGAGTATTTCCTTTTCTATTCAGTGAATATTTCATATGTGTTATTGTGGATATAATTGGAAATAACATTTCAAACAACATGAAATGATATAAAATGATAATCAAACAGGTTGAATTCTTAGGGTTTTTTTTTTATGTTATGTCATTATTCATTCATTTTTTAAAATTTATTTATTTAGGTGATGGTTCTTGAAGTTATTGCTAGAAAATTATTTACAGTACATTTTTTAAAGTATTCTTTCAGATGATTTTTATTGAAATGAATCTTGAACATTTGGCTACTAACACATACATAGCAATATTTTGAATAAGTCGCATCCTTTTTGTGAGAAAAAAAAATTGAAAAAGCAATGCTTATTTAGGAAATTTTTCCTCAGATAATCTAAATGCAAAATATGTTTTGGTTGTTCTTATTTTTTAAATAGTAGCATTTTCTGCTATAGTTTTTTTTCACCATGAGTCTGAAAATATCATCTCTTTTAAAAAGTTATGAATCGCTTGAAATGCTCTGCATTGAAAACATATGGAATTACATACATTTGATATACCTGTATAATTATATGAGTTTTTAATGAATTTCAAGAAATTATTCTTCTAACAATCTAAAATCGGACATTTATCTAACATACTAGCTGACCCGTCGAACTTTATAACTCAAAAACGGCTGTGCCGATGTGAATCATATTTGACTTGTTATAATAAGAAAAAAATCAATAAAACTACAAAACTAAGTATTACAATGACTTGTCAGAAAAACATTTTCTTTATTCAATCTATATATACATTCGGGTTTATTTTCTCTTGAGTCAAGCACCTTCTGATATATAATATTTTTTATTGTTATCAGGCGCAAAAATAAATAAAGCGGATGGTTTACCTACACGTGAACATGCCACATATTATTGACCATGAGAAAAACATGGGTTTAGATTCAGACCACAAACACTCAACGCTTGGCCTTCTGATTTGTTAATCGTCTTCGCGAATGCAACACGAATTGGAAATTGAATTCATTTAAACTCAAAGGGCATATCGCTTGGGATCATGGGAATCCTCGGAATGAGAACTTCCTCACCTCTGTATTTTCCTTTGAGTAACTGCAAGAGGATCTCAGAAGTCGATTCCGACTGTAATACTTGGGGCAGTTGAGGCAACAAACTAAGAAAATGATAAAAACCCACGATTTCAAGGTGGGAGAAGTGGTTATTGTCGAAGTAACCAATCAAATACATCTGAATTGGCCTCTGGGGAAAATAACAAATATTCCCTGGTAAGGACGGTTCAGTTCACCTTGTGAAAGTAAAAACGAAGAACGGCGGTTTTCCGAGACCTGTATAGCGTCTCTACGTCCTTCAGGTTCAAACGCCTTCAGTAGAAAATCTACTAGAGAAGAGAGCATCTGAAATTGAAGATGAGAAAGAAGAGGCAGTGCAACAGCAATATGTTGAACATCTTGAAAATCTACCAGAATCTGACATAACTTCTCTACCAAATCTAAATACCATGAAAACCCGTTTCGGCCGTAAGATTCAAGCTCCCAAACGACTGGACCTGTGAACTGTTTGGACTAAAGAAAATTTTGAATTTTCTTGAAAAGAAAAACTCAAAAGGTGAGAGTCTTGTGTGAATCCGCGATCTTTGGCGAAGTCAGTAACAACTCAACTCCGTTTTGGAATTAAAAACTGAAAAACGTTGTTATCAGCAGCTGAATTTGGGCTCTGAACTATTTTCTTTCAGAAATGCAATCATATAAATTTAATATGTATATAGAATAACTTGTCTTGTCGTAGAAATAAATGTTATAGTTTTTTTTCTCAAGGAGAGTAGTTTTCAATCATAGTAAAAAAACCCGTGTACCATAGGCGAGTATTTAAAAAAAAAAAAAAAGAGGGTGTAGTGGTGAAGGTCAGAACATGTTTTTTGTCTCCAATCTCATTGATCAGGATAAATAACAGCCAATGTGTAGTATTATTTCACTGCCCCTCATTATGTTTTATCTTTATAGTGCTGCCAAAGATTGGAGTTTGACACAGAGATTGATTTTTTGCCCTAAATTGCTATCGATAAAAAATGTTGCTACAGACAATTTTCACCACCCTATCATATCTGATTTTAAAAAGTGACATAAATGTCCTGAGCATCTATGGGATCTTATTGCTCCTAACTAAATGATTAAACAGGGTGGATTGAAATCTCCCCCCCCCCCCATTCTCTACTAGAATCCCTGTCTTAAGATATTTGGGATTTCATTTAACTACAAGTAAAAGTTATTTCCATTAAATAACTTTAATGAAGATAAATACTAAACTGAAATATTCCAACTACATTATTTGAAATGCATTCTTCTCTGTTCCTTTTCAACTATTTAGTGAATTTTTTAAATTAATAAGTAATTTTTAATTGTAGAATCAGTTGAATGAACAAAATGAACAGTATCACTTGAGTGAGGAAGTTTATTTCTGTTTGATATTAAATCTTACTGTTTATAATTCAGCTTTAATAATTTGATTTTTCCTTTCTAGTCTTGTGAAAACTGTATAATCTGCTGGAAACCTGGACAGCTTGATCAAGCAGAAATCTCCAGCGCAGATACTTCGGTGACTATCATTCAGCGATATGAATTCAAAGAATGTGAAATTTGGTTCATGCGATTTTCATTAGATGCTGAACAAAAGGTCAGTAGTTTTATTTGAAAATTGCCAATTGCATTTTTTTTAAGCACTGTAAAATATTCAAATTTTTGTCATTTTTTTTTCACCGAGATGTCTGAATTTTTTAATGTTATTTTGAAAATTAAATTATACCAGCTAGCTATATAACTAGACTAAACTTTTGATTTCATTCATTGATAGAGGTAAAGAGATAAAGTATTGCTCAAATTAATTGGTGTAAACATAAATATGCAGTTTAATTAGTATAAATTCTACAACCATATCTTAGTAATTTAGGGCAAAATATGTCCTTGTTTAGCTTTAATAATATTCTGTAGATATTTTGACATAAATTCCACTAATTAAAAACAAATTTTTGCCAATATCATGAAACAAAACTTTTATGATATCCTCAATCATTTTTTTTTTCTTTGCTTGTGCAGTCTTTATTACATCCATGTCTTCAAGATGTCCCACAAGTTTTTAAAGGAATTTTCATTTGCAAAATTATGAGTAATCCCAAAACTATTAATTTTTCTTCAAGAAAATATTTTTACCAGTTTAGAACTTAAGTATATAACAAGATCTCATTAAAACACACTACCAATCCTAAACAAATTTGAGCAGTCAGCTCAAATTCTCGGAATATTATTGGTTCCACTACTTCATAATTATTAAGTTTGTCAACTTTAATATACAAAATAATGTTGAATGCCCATTCACCTAATAGAAGAATTAACATTTTTTTCAGACACATTTTTCATATGAAAGCTTTTTCAAGTTATGAAAAAAAAATGCCCATGCTTCTGATTTCCTCGGAATATTAATCGTCAGAGTTTTTATGCTATTTATTAAACAATTTTAAAAAGAATTCTGACTTTAAATTTGCATAGCACTTTTGATTTCGTTTGAATTAGAACGAGATTTAATCGCATCTAATTCAAGATTTGATCTTTCTGTTTTAGCTTTTTCAATCTCAAGGGTTTTAATACTAGCCTTTTCGTGAGATTTTCTTCCATTAAGCACTATTAATGAAATTTTTAACAAATTCATCAGCATCTTTAAACAATTGAGAGTTTTTAGACTTGGCTTCAGGTGGTACATCATCTCACAATTCCTCGGCAATAAGCCTGAGGTTTCCTTGAGGCAATTTTTAAGCATTTTCTTCATAATTCACCATAAAAATGAAAGATTGCACAAATTTTCCATAATGATAAGCAGTAATCCTGTAAATGCTCTAATGATTGGTAATTTCTCCATTGACAAACCAATGTTTGATATAGTAGCCCAGTTAAAAAAAAAAACAATTTCTCTTTTCACTTCACTGTATACAGTCGCACAAGCTACACACTGAAAACGTCACTTACTTGTAACAGTTCGACACAGATGTGGCGTCCTCTGCATACTTCAATATTCTTTGCGCTGAGTATGTCTAAACTATACATCTGAAGATTCATGTAGAATTGCTACTTTTTAAGAATAGTAAAATTTCAAGAAAAATAAAATGTCTATTAGTCATCTGGAGCCCAAGTGTCTATTCAAATGGATAGACACTTGTGCTCCATACTTCTCCATCACACCTACTCCTCAAAGTAACGGTGATTGTAATAAGTGTCAATTATGAACTGTAGATGTAATAAAATTGCAGTTGACTTCATCTTAATGTCTTTACTGTGACCTTTATTTTTCTTCTATCAGAAAAACTAATAAATCACTCTAGCTAGTGATGACATTAAAGAACAATTTAGTAATGGGTGCACATGGTCATTAAAAGCTTATTTTATGGTCCTTATATAAAGGCCTTAAAAGTGCTTATTTTTCTTTCTGAAGATAAAATAAAATTTTTGGGAAGTTAGATTTGCCCTAATATATCAATACATTTTCTTTTTGTCTCATCCTTCAATGAAAAGGGCTGACATTAAAGAAGGAAGTGATGCTGGTTGCTGATTCGTTTGCATTAATGGGTTGAAAAAGTTTTCTCCTATGATGGTATATTATAGTATATATGCATGCATGAAGAAAAAAATGTTTTTCATTAATTTTTTTTTTAATTTATCCTTGGTATTGGTAAGCAAAAGAAGAGATTTTCTTTTGGGGGCTAATTTTATGTTTTGTTTGGAAAATTGTTTTAGCTCTGTGACTTAACCTCATTGTTGCACTTTTGTTCTTTGGTTACTTCTTTACAGAATATTTATTACATATTAACATTTTTATCAATAAATTATTTGAATATTTTTTTATTGCATGCAATTTTAATGCAAGTTTTTTTTTTTAAACAATATGCTGGGAGAAACACATACTCAATTTACTGTCGACTTACAAAAGTGAATACACTGAATGGTTGAAAGCTTCCAAAAATAAATATAAAACAAAATGTTCATGGTGCTCTACAGAATTTGACATTTCTAGTGTAAAAGAAGCAGCTGTAAGAGATTATATGAAAGATATGATTTTATTTTTAATCATCTATTTTCAATGTCATAATTTAAATTAGAAAACTATTGAATTATTCTTATGGATTCTGTTCAGAAAATTAAGCTCTTCTTTGGATTCATAATCCATCATTTTTATATATTTGATGCTACTTTGCTTTTAAAACTATCTCTATAAACTGAGCACAATATTTTTGAATCGATATTAATCCGAGAAGATGTTCGTTTGACTTCTGAAATCCGTGGGCTTTAAATATAAATATCATGCAAATTGCACTTCCAGTGGGAAAAATTCCAATTTCACAGAAGCTGCATCTAAGATGACTTGGAAGCTAATTACAGATATTTCAAAAATTTCCCTCTTTTCATTTAAGAAAAAGATATCTGTGCCTCTAGACAATTTAGAAGGAGGTCGCAAACAAGTTTTATTTCGTATTTCAGTTTGAATAAATTTGCATTTCTGAAATGTCTCCATCTAAATTTATGATTAGATCCTTTAAATCTGGTAATAATCATATTCAGCGAATTTTTCATGATAGATGTCTGAAACTTTTGAATATATTTTACATATTGGTCTTTTTCCTCTGTAAAAATTTGATGTTTGTGTCTTGTTATCAACAACTACAGAAACCAAAGCATTGTTTTTATATTTTCCTATCTTTTTTAAAGAAACTTGGCAACTGAAAGTGCTGAGGAATAAGTGCAATATTTAAAGAAATAAATGATGAAATAGGATGCACTGCTTTTTGGGACACCCTGTGTGAATATTAAGTTTTTGGCAAGCAAATCTAAAGTTATCAAACCATATTTTCCCTATTGCTTGATGCATTATGAATATTATAATGATATTAGAGCTAAATCCAAATAAACCTCATTAGATTTAAGCTAAAAATTTTAATAACCCATCATGGATTTTCCTTGGAAATTGTTCTATTAGTATTTTATATGTATAATGAATTTTGTTATAGACATCTCAAAAAGATTCCAACTGTTTTTTGGGGTTATATAAGCATAATTTTGACAGATTTGTAGATGAAAGCAACATTTTGAATGGACAATTTATTTTATCATGGGAAATTTAACACCAGGACAAAGGCAGGATATGTTCATTCTCACAAGAATAGAAAAGTAAAAATAACTGAATTTTTCCACTTTAATGGTTTTATTATGAGATTCTGATAGGGATTTCTTTGACGTGTCAACATAGAAAAAAGAATCTTAAGTATTTTTAAAACAACTGTGTAGGTGCTAGGGATTTATCCTTTGGTTTGCAGCGTGGGAAACAAAGAAAATGCGATTTTTGGAGCGCATGCTGGCAATAATTAAATTTTAAAAAGTAGGATTTGGACGGGAAGTAAGAAACTTTTAGAATGAAGTAACATGGACTAATTTAGGATGAAAAAAACAACAGGATATTAATTAAAATTAAATTAAGTGATAACATTATATAATATATAATTAGTAATTTATTCTACTCTTCTCCCTACAGATTAAAATTCATTTGAAAAGGAGTGAAATAGATTTTTCTGATGATTTATAAATGTATTTTTGTGAAAGGAATTTTTAGTGAATTTATTGATAAGAAAAATTGGGAATATTAGCATCAGCAGCCCATTCAAATTATCACCTATTTTTGGAGGAACAAAGAGCTAAAGAAATTGTCTCCAATGGCATAAAGAAAAAAAAAAATCTGATTCATCAATCTGTACAGAAAAATAAATCTCTCTTAGGAAAGGAAATTGCTGAAATTGAATTAGTGCCATTGAATTTGTTCAAAAAGTTGATTAAACCAAAGACTGAAAAAAAATGCAATGAGTTGCAAAAAACTATTAATGAGAAAATTGAACATTTGAAAATTTCTAAAAAGAAATGGAAACTTTTTTTTTTACATATTAATAAAATTTTACGTTTTTTAAATTTCAGATTTGTTTACTTATTTTCTTAACCTTTTTTTTTTTTTTCCTATTAAGAAATTGAAATGATAATGACATGGCAATGTAATAATACCGATTGTAATGTAAATAAGGTATTTTAGATGTGGATTAAAAGTACTAGACATAGATTTCATGAAAAACTTGCAGAAAAAAATTTTAATTAACTTAGCTTGATTGTTCATGAATATGTGGTATTCTGTGTGCCTATTTTTTTAAGTTTGAATAGTACTTTTCATTATCTTAGTGAATTTCATCGTAAATTAGTCCCATGATCAAAACTATTATATTAATGTTGGTTCTTGGTTTTTTTTTTCTTCTCAAAAGTGCTTATAAACTGCTTATCTTTTTAAGATAAGATTTCACTACTCTCTGGTGGATAATTATCCACTTCACATAATTCTGAACATAGATCTTCATGAATAATTTCACTTATTTTCAATACTAATCTTAACTGTTCTCATTTTTTTTTTTTTTTTTCAAAATCAGATCTTGAATATTCATATTCTGAAATTTATTTCGGTTAAACCTTTTCAGTTGATGCCTCCAAACCAGTGAAGAGTTAGACTTGTTACTTCGTTAAAATCGGAAGCTTGTCACCATACTGCTCAGGAAGCGTATTCTTAATATTTTTTTTTATCATGTTTCGTGTTAAAATCAATTACATCTTGCAGTTTAACAAAAGGCAAATTGGCAGCCATCATTATTTTTAATTGTAAGAAAAACATCTTGTTCATAGTCTGAACTATATATTCTTCAGCAATGCAACTTGTTTTATGCTTGTTAAATTTTCAGCAAAATTATTCAAAACATCTTGCCATCAACTGTGCCATCAACTGTGATACTTGCCATCAACTGTGATGAAATCTGTTGTCAGTTTTGTGCAACCTCACAACATTTGTTCCTTTTTAATATCATCTTCATCACACTGTCTCTGAACTTCATTGTCAAGAACGATTGTAATTTTTCTTTTCCAGAACTCTAGTTTCTTTTTCTTCCTCCATCGTCTCTGCTAGTTTGTACCCATATGGGGGGGGGGGGTTAAATGTTGATATCGATTTTTTTCTTGTTTTTCTAAGGCTTATTGATGCACTCGCTTCCTCTACTTTGCATTTTCTTATAAATATAGCTACACAGCGAACATTGCCTTTCCAACAGTCCAAGTGGGTTTTAATCTTCTAATAATGAAAATTTCCCATCTCGTCTCTCGGTACTCATTGCAATGAGGGTGTCTAACCATGTGTTAGTAACATTGTAAGGCTTTCTATTAAAGCATTTTCTGAAATCAACCTATTCATTCCCGCATGTAGGGGGGGGAGCCACAATAAATAAAGATGAACAGGATACTCACTAATTGGTAAGAGCCAAAAAGAGCTTGATCAATTTTTTCAGTTAACCTCTTGTGGCACGAACCGTTATTTTCTTTCCTGGAAAAGTATAATAGCAAGATATCGAATACACTAAATTTTTTTTACTAATGAGCTGGAATAACAGATTTTTGCTTGAATTCTTGATTTTGTAGCTTTTTAATATTCACATATACAGTATGGTCCCGAAAAGGTGGGCCAAGCGTTCGTTTCCTTAACTATTGCAATTAGACATGTTCTGCAAATTTTCATCAAATAAGGTAAAATATATAAGGATACTTAATAGTAAAGGATAATAAAAAGTTACAAAAAATTAATTTTTATAATCCCGCATAGTGAAAAATTGTCAATGAGCAATATATTTTTCTCACACTATAAGAAACATCTATAAGGACACAAAGTCTCATGTCCATAAAATTTGCTGAGATATGAAAAAGTAAATTTGCTGACTTAGAAATGTTTAAAAATTTATTAAAAATGAACACTTTCGACCCTTATACAAAACTGCATTCTTTTAACACTGCTTGCACATATGCGATCGAGTTTATAGCTTATGCCTTAAAGACAACTTTTTTTAATTCATTGACAAGGATCAGGATGCGACGGAACCGGGGAATTGGGTAAACCTCGGGAAATTTTATGGATATGCAGAATTTGGGTAAATTCGTATAATTATCTAAAAATCCAGAAAAATAGCGACGAGAGCATTTCGCGCCAATTATGTATGCGATCGACGATTTCGCTCTATCATTTTTCTGCCTCTGAAGCCTAATATCGCCAAAGTCTGGACAGTGTCCTTTGAAAAGTATGACGACTTTTTGGAATGTCATTATGATAAGAAGAGCGATTAGTTGATGGAATGGACTAACAGCGATTCTAATAAAGCTTTCAGTAAGATTTCTTTAACTTATGAATGAACAGAGATTTAATAAATTTTGGTTCGGCCTTTTCTATACTCACCCAAAACCCTGCAATGATGCCAAATCATTATTAAAAATGATAATGATTTATTTCTATAGCAACAATATTGTTAAATAGAAGATTTATGATCAAAAAAGATTTTCTACTGTAGGATATTAAAGAACAAACACACGTGGCGAAAATAATTGTTTACACCAGCATTCAAGCAAATGGCAGAATAAGTAATTAATCGGAAAATCAATTGAAACTTTAAGAGTTTAGTCATATTACTGAAGCAAAATATATGATGTCGGTATTAATTTTATGCTCTACGACCCCCCCCCCCTTTTTTTTTAGATTGTAGGAAGAAAACTTGGAACAGTTATAGACTTTTACTGAAAAGTAAAATTTTGTTAAAATTCTAGGTCACTAATCTATGTCCTATAAACTCTAGAAATAGCAATTAAAATGACATATCTAAGATCTTTGTGAGAAAAGAAAATCCCTTTGGCTTAAAATTTTTCCGAGGAAAATTGCGAAAGTCACTGGACTACTATTGACTGATCTATTTTACTTTATATCTTTACTACTATGATGAGGAAAAATAATTTGTTTTATCAATGGCCTCTTAGAATGGATTCAACTTTGTGAATTGATATTTGGTTGTATTTTTGTATTTATTCAAATTTTTGTTTAATTTTGCTCAATTATGTAATTGTTTCCAAAATTGTACGACTTATTTCAAAATGAGCATTCTTAAATTGCTTCTTTCAGATTTTAGCATTAGGTAATCAAGTTGGCAGGGCTTATGTGTGGGATTTAGATGTAGATGATCCTGGAATGGCTAGGTATGTATCATAATTATTGATATAAATGGTTTAATGAAATATTATTTGCATGATTTTTTAAATTGTAAAACACAGAATTTGGTTTAAATGAGTTCGAAAAATTATTATCTACCATAATCTTATGAAACTTCATAATTATTTCTAACTATGCTGAACAGCTTTTGTAATACATTATAAACGTTAAAAGAGATTGCTTTAATTTCCTATTATAATTTCCTGGTAAACAATGATAGAAACTGAAGTATATTTGAACACAATTTTAAGAAAGAATCTTAAAATTTTGTTTGCAAACACAACAGTTATTCTCTGTTGTGACACTTATTTAGAAATATTTAAGTGCTAGTCCAGTTCATCATATGAATATCCCTATGATAATGTTTCACATGATGATATGGTGAAACAGCTTCATAAAGAATTCATTTTTATGATGTGAACATAATTGATGTGTGAAGTTATTACAATTAGCTACTTTTGGCGATCAGCTTGTTCACTTAGATTATTGACATTTAATGATTAATGAGGAATTTTTTTGTCTCGTTATTTGATTGTCTTTGATATAACTCAAAAACATTAATTCAGTCGAATCAGTGTACTAAAAATTAAAAAGTATGTTTATGAGAATTAAAAGCAAAAGCTCATACAATTAAATGAGGCATACTATTCAACGTTTTAATGGACGAGTTTAAATTCCATCGTAACATCTTAAGACAATAAGTCACCAAATGTGTTAATTATTTTTAAAAAGTTTCGTTTTTTAATATTAAAAAAGAAGAAGAAGAAGAAAGAATTGGTGATTTATTACGACTTTTTTTCTATCTTGGCGAAAATCTGACATCTGATTCTCTTGTTTTACTAAAATATTAAAATTAAGGGGAAAATTACATGCATATGAAATTGATATCATTAAAATGCAATTGGTTTATGAATATCTATTTCCATAAGCAAATCGTAGTGTCATATGTCATTAAAATGCAAAATGGTCAAGCCTGTTTCCAAGTTCGATTAAAGGGTGTTTTAACCTTTTTTTCTTTGATTCCTTTTATATCTTCTTTTCCTTGGCTAAATTGACTTTTGGGAGAAACAGCAAACTCTTTCCAGAACATCTTAAATAATATTTTGCAGCTCCATTAATTAACTGGGTTAGAGCATTGAATTTTTATTGCAATTGGAAAAACGTTCAGTGAATGCATAGAATGGTTTTGTTTATATTTGAATGATTTATTACCAAGGGACAATAAGTTATAAGAGTGTTTTCTGTGCACATACATTAACATTTATTATATATATATAGAGAGAAATTATAAACAAAATCTATGTATGCTCTACATGTATATATATATATATAATATTTGTTTTAAAAAAAGCACACACAGAATAAGAATAAAAACTACGTAATATTTTTCACTGACACTTTGCATTTTTTAATCTGCTACTATCTTTGAAATATTTTTATCTTCAGTGAATTCAATATTAATCAAAGGTAAATCTTAGTAATTCTAAATCTTACAAGTTATTTTTTTTTTTCCTTAAGCAAAAATATTTGCTTTCCAAACTTGGAAATATTTCACAATGACAGTGGAATACTAATATGCATTATTTTATAATTGATTCTTAAAATATTCATTTTTGTAGAAAAATCGTGCATCACTAGTAATTAGTCTTTAGTGAATATTGTTTCATTTTTAATAATTATGTATTTTAAAAATTAAGTTGTAATAAAATTTTAACATATAATTGTTACTGGTTTGCAGTTTGATATATTTGCTTTTGTATAAAAATACATACACTTTACAAATAACATTAATGTAGATTATTTTTTCAAAAACCATCTAACTTAATTCTGTTCATTTATAAATGATTTTTCTTAATACACTTGTTAAATAATAGGAGATACGTAGCTAACACTTACTTGTTATGTCTTGGTTAAGTAAAGTTTCCTGAATTTTATTGCAGGAAAAGATTTTTTTTTTAATTGTACAATTTTATGCTAAAGAAATTCGTGTAATATAAGATGCACTGTAAATATAACAGTAATTATGAATTTAGAAAAAAATAATATAATGATTGTATATTAAATAGGTAATAATCCCTCCCTCACAGCAAAGAAAATTTCATTGTTTATTATCCATGCCCCGAATAAAGCACAGTTAATGTTTCATTTTTAATTTTCCATTTTTGCTATTATATTCTTTATGCAGTAGTTCTTAAACATTATAAAGCAGCAAAAGCATCTGTACAATGATTTCAGATTCAAATGGTTGCACATCACTTTACATTTATCGTAAGAGTTTAAATTGATTTTATATCCTGAATATAAAAGAAAAATACTTGAATTAATAAATAAAATGTTAGTCCAATATGATGAATTTTGGTGTTATGGAATCTTTATAAGTTAAGAATATTTTATTGAAAATTCTTTGTTTTATCTGAAATCAAAATTAATTTAATCTACTCTTATAATTAAATATATTTAATCTATTCTTATAATTAAAAAAATTATGTGCTTACATTTTATGTAATTTTGCTTCAAAAAGAAATAAATGAGTTTTAATGTAATTTAATAAAAAAAAAGAATCCTTTGAGCTGTGTATTATTGTGGAAGTTTTTCATTAATTTGTAATTTCATTAAAATAACACTCTATTCTTTGTAGATGTACAGTCCTTACACATCCAAAATGTAGCAGCCCTATTCGTCAGACTAGCCTCAACAAAGATGGTTCTATACTTCTGTGTGTTTGTGACAATGGTTCTGTATGGAGATGGGATAGAATAAGTAAAGTGTAAATATTTGTTTTTACGAGAATCAATAAAATCCATTTTTTTTTTTAAAGTTATCAGCTTTATTCTCTTCTCTTCTCTTTGGGGGGGGGGGGGTCTTATTTTTGAAAATTCTTGGATTTCTGATAAGTGATATAGCAGATAGGTACTTAAAATGCATATATAATTTTTTTTAATTTAAAAAATATAACACCTTTATTGAGATCACACTTATTAATCAACCCTGCTGTTCTGTACTCGAAATATAATTTATACTTTCATAAAAATATATAGTATAAGGGTATTTTCATGAAACTTCTTGACATCTTCGGTAAATAATATAAATATATACGCCTTGAGGGATTTAGGTTTATTCGTATTTCAAAGGAAATTTTGTCAGTTTATACCTAATGCATGTTCGGGTCAATATAACCCAATGGAAGCAAATAATTTATTTTTTGTTCATACATGTTCATTTTTATTTGGGATAATTCAAAAGAAAAGATTAACAATAGTTTTGGTAATTTATCTGTTTTCGAAACCTGTTTCGTTGACGTATGTGTTCACTTGACAAGAGAATGTATGCAAGGTCTAACAGTTGATACGATTGACAAAACTCATTGCTCTTATTTCAAAGTTTCTCTTTTTCTGCTGTATTTCACTTTCTGATATACTGTAAAAGAGATGTGCCTATGAATGCCAAAGAAAAAAATGTCGAATCGAAGAAATTTGAGTCACGCTGATATAGCCAAATTAATAGAAGCTTCTGATGGCGAAGAAGCATCCGAGTATGACAATCGTACAAATGATGAAATTGAGAGTGAAAGTACTGACAACGATTTTAATACCAATATTCAACAATGAACTATAAAGGGAGTATTCGGTCAAAGAATCGTGAATTAAATGGAAGTTGGATTTGCTGCTGCATCCTCCTCAATCAACAGCTGCTAATATTGTAAAAACTACTCCAAGGGTCTCAAGATATGCAACTGCAAGGATATCAGACATAAAAAGTGCATTTGTGGTAGTATTCAATTCTACAATTGAAAATGAAATCATAAATATGACTAATATTGTAAGAGAAAAAGATTTATGGAAAAAAGTGGTTAAATATTGAAAGTAAAATTTTTTAAGCATTTATTGGATTATTATTGTTAGCTGTTGTTTATAAATCATATGAGGAAACAACAAAAATGCTTATGGGATAAAGAAACTGGCAGAAATGCGACAATGTCCCTCGAAACATTTTGCACCATATTGATAATTCCATTTGCCAAGAAAGAAAGAATTTGGATAAATTAGCTGTCGTGCGAGATATCTGGGGAAAATGGATAGAAATTTTACCAAAATTATATAATCCGAGCGAAAACATTACTGTAGATGAACAATTAGTTGGATTTTGAGGTCGATGTCCTTTCAAACAGTATATACCAAGTAAGCCATCTAAATATGGGATTAAAATATGGACTTCATGTGATAGTTAAACTTTGTATGTTCTGAAAACAAAAATTTACACTGGAAAAGAACAAGGGTCAATGCCAAAGAAAAATCACAGAATGCGAGTAGATCTTACTTATGGGTATTCGAGGCACAATATTACATGTGATAATTTTTCACATCTTGCAACTTAGGACAACTTCTTTTTACTCAGCTCCATTAAAAATAAATCGAAATTTCCTGAAGAAGTGTGAAACAAAGAAGCTCACAGCTCATTTTATTTTACAGAAGACAACTCAGTTGTAAACTACATTCCAAAATAGAACAAGAATGTTATTCCTATGAGAATTTAGCAACAGACCTTACAAAAAAAAGCATTCATGATCTTGTATTATAATTCAACTAAAGGGGTTGTGGATATACTCTTGATCAACTTTTAAACACATACACTTGTAAAAGAAAATCAAATCGCTTGTCCATAATAATATTCTATAACATACTTGATATTTCTGCATACAATGCATTTGTTCTATGAACTTCAATACATAATGAATGGAACGAAAACAAATTGACTAAACGAAGGCTATTTTGGGAAGAATTTGGAAAATCGCTCATTTTTCTACACATTGGAGCAAGGCTACACCTACCAAGAAGTGATGACTCAATAAAAATAGTGAAACAAATAGAGAGAAAAAGGGAAAACGCTCCATTGGGATCTGCTGAGAATATTTCATTGTGTGTCAAATGTGGAAGGTGCAAGCCCTGTCCATCAAGCAATAACAGCAAAACTAATATGTTATGCTGCAATTGTAAGAATCGCATGCGAATCTCATGCAAGATATTAATATTCAAATTGTAAATAAAAATTAAGTTTCAATTTCAAATATTTTTCTGTTCTTTTTTATAGATGCTTTATATAATTAGATCTAATTTAAACTTATATTACTATTGTTTAAGCCATTTCTTAAATCGCATCTATCAATTACTGTAAGAAAAGTTAATTCTTGTGTCGGGTCATATTGACCCGAACGCTACAAACGTGAAGTAAATACGAACAGAACAGCAGGGCTAAAGTAATTGCATCAGGAATAAAAAATTAAATTATATGTGTTTTAAGCTTTACGAGTATAGACATTTCTAGTAACATAATTTCTGTCTACCCTTCCCTACCCCTCAATTTAGGCATTATTTTCTTAAGAAAAACATTTCTTCTGTCTAAACCTTAAACTTCATGTATAGTTACAGATAACATGATTTTCATTAATAAAAAGAATCAATTACCTCATTTTCTATTCTGAGAAAGAAACTGAATATAATAATAGAAATACTAAGTTTTATTCAAATCATGAAAAGAAAAAGAATAGGAAATTTTGCATTTACATTATTTCAATTGTAGCTGAGTAATACAATTTTTTATACTAATAATCTCTTTAATCTAGTCATTTTTTTCATGGCAATTCTAATGCAGTGCATTATTTGTTTATTACTTATGATTACTTTTAGTTAAATCAGTCAAAGGGTATCTTATGCATTAATACTTTTTGAATGATAACCATATTACAAAAATTTTACTGAAATATATTCTAGGAGTTTGACAATATTCCATATTTAATAAAGAAAAATCCCTATGACCCCTAAAATTTTTCAATTTTAGTTTGTGACAGCATATAGTAAAAAAATAATCAGACAAACTAATTTTAAAAACAAACATTTTTTTTATTTGAAACCTGTACAGAAGAGGCTATTCAATGCCCTTTGATGTAAACCTTCAGCATTCTATATAAACAATCAATCACACAGAGCAATGCACAAATCAGAAAATCCACTATTTACAAAGTGTTAATGAAAATGCTATACAAGGCTGAGAGAATACAACAGTAATGCAGTATTTACAAGATGTTTTTCGAACAACAGTGTTCTACAGAGCGCTAGTTTTTCCTTAGCTAAAAGTCTGTATATAAAAATAGTCTTCTAGGCAAGCAGTTGTTAAGAACTCTGTCAAATGTAAATATGCTAAGCTAAAAATTCAGTGCTTCAAACTTTTTAATTTTACACTGTAAAATTATCACAGTTGCCATTATGAAAATCTATATTGAGGAGATTTTTAAAAAATAATTTATGAATTGAAGAGTATATCATCAAGATATTCAATATTTATTCACTAATTAAAAAATAGAATGAAATGTATACTTTATAGAATTCAAATATTCTGTTACATTTTCAGAAGTCAAGTTTGAGTCCTGTCATGCTTTTCTGTAGTTAACATTTTAAAAAGTTATGCTCTATTTATAATTGTACTGACAGTATATAGAAGATATTGCTGATCAAATATACTGAAAGACTCTTAGCTTAATTTTTAACATTCGTATAAAATTAGATATAAAAAATAAAACTATCAAGCATTCTTATAAATTCATTAAAAAAAGTTCCATTTGATTGATGGGTCATCATGTCTTAAGGGGGGGGGGGATTTTGCCCATATTAAAAACTAAAAATTAGGTTTTGGAAGAGATTTACATCAAATGGTCCAAGTTACAAATTGATGAATCAATTTAGAAAATACAGAAAGCTGTTTCTTCAACGTATTGCAAGGAGAGGAAAACATTAATATTGAATGTTTCCAAAATTGAATTTTACATAAAAAATAGTTGATAGTGCACACATTTGGAATTTAAATAATATACATGGGACACTATATATACTTGGGAACACTTTAAAATAATGGACTGAAATCCACCAAATGGCAATTTTCTATTGTTCAATTTCCTATATTTCAAAGTTTTATCATTCTTTTTTTAAATAACTATTTAATACATCATACCACAGATTGAATCTATTACTTTTGAAATTTATCGCAGGTTTTTTTTAAAAAAAGGTCCTGGACCAATAAAACAAACAAGAAATAAGCATATTTTGAATTTTAATTATAAACAAATTATAAATATTTTTCAATTTATTCCTCATAAGAATAATTAACCACCACACCCTCATTTTTTTTATAAATAGATATCAACTGAAATTAATTCAGTGACTAGATATTGCAATTCAATTGCAAAATTCCAAAAGGTATAGATATGTACACTGAATTACAAAAAAATGTAAAGCGATCAAATTATCATAATAACACAATTAAGATTGCTAAAGGTCAATTTAAACTTATGATAAACATAACAAATCTTCAAACAATTCTCATAGAATCAAAGTAAAAAAATACAAATCTACATCTAATTAATAAGTTTAAAAATTCTTAAGTTTTGTTTCCCTCTTTTTTATGATTCATCCAGTATTTAAAACGTTTGTAATTTATGCAACAATTTAAATCGTAACTATACTTCACTTAAATTTCTCATTTACTTCAAAAAATCCAAACCAAATTTATTAACAGAGCCCACTGGGGGCACCTAAGATATGAGGATGAGAAGATTTTAGTATGTGGTTGTTTCTTGCCATCCAGGTGGGTACATAAATGGTGCGAAGTTGGCTACCCACTACTGATGACGGGTCATGCTCCCATGGGGAGGGGTTGTACCAAGGCTGGTGCTGACCTTAGGCCTCACCAAAGTTGTGGCATTTGTCTGGTCATTCAGATCTTTCTATGTGCCTTAATAGTGAGTAGGAGTAATCAATGAATGGTTATTAACAGAGTCTGTAACAATATACAAAGGCACATTGATTATAACAAATTACTGCTAAGCTTTAATGGCAATTAATTATGTCCTTCCCTTCTTTTCACCCGATTCTTTTGACAATGTTCTAATTAAATATTTTTTCTCAAACATCAATATCTCTATATATCAATATTTTTTCTCTAACATCAACTGTGTACATAAGATAATTTTATATAGAAGTATTTTAATACTCAATTTCTAAAAAGACTGTTTTCATTATATAACAATAAAACACGTCAAATACTATGTGACGTAAAACATTAACATACTTCATTATAAAAATTTAAACCATAAATTACATTCTGTTTCAGAATACATGGGATATTTCATTTTTCGCATTAAAATTTTTCTGAAATATATATAAATAATATAAAATAAAATAAAATTCTGAATTTTTTTTCATAAAATTTAACAGTTTATTTCTTCAGGTCAAAACATTCAACCTATGTTCATAAATACTTCCAAACAGAATCTATCCAATCATTAGTTAATAAATAATAAATGAATATATCTTTCTATCTATACATATCAACTTACATAAGAGTAGGTGGAACTTCCACAAAAGCAATGAGAATGAGACATAAAAGGAAACATTTGTAAGCTAATGGCAATTTAAATCCAAATATAATGTATCAAAATATTGTATTTTCCACTGTTTAGAATTGACTTAAATATTATATATCCTATTTCTAATGAACAAATTGACTAAATAAACATACAGCATTTCTGACAAACAAAATTTGTTTCCGTTACAACATGTGTGTGTATCAAGTATAAAAACCTTACATTGCTATTGCACACTTTGCATTAAAAGGTTTCTATACTAAGTACACTATTAACAGGAAAATGGCCAGTACGGACTGTATTTCTATTGTCAAGCTAATGAAAAAGAACCAAATTATCTCATATCTATTGCATAGTTAAATATTAGTAAGAAATTGGTATAAATTTACAAAACCAATGATTAAAAATGAAAGATATCAGAGTAGAAATATTTCAAATATGCATAGATAGTTTGACAGATTAAGGTTTTTTGGAATCGATTTTTTTGTCAACTTACTTTCCTATGAAAACAATAGGGAAAAAATTAAATTATTGCTAAATAACTCTAATTATTGAACCCACATTGTTAGCGGCTAGAAATTTCAGCCTACAACACATTTACATCTCATAACTAGAATGCCGCCTATTTTGTGAAGTCTCTTCTCTTTAGCAAATGAAGAAGGGTTTTTTTAAAAGTCAAAATACAAGAAATCTTTCACACAAGGGAGAAAAAAAACTAAAAGCCTTTCGTATTGTCATACGTATACCGGAGAACTCTGCTTGTCTGGTGTCTCATCTAATGATGGAGTGCGGCTGGGATACACTTGCCCACCATCATCAAAGAAACGTCGAAATGTGAATTCCAAGAAGGCATGCTCTGGGTGCTTATCATTATCACCTCCACGGTCATTAAGGTCTCCTGAATCACTGGATTCTGAACTGCTTCGTAGTTTCCCAGAATCAATTGGATCGAAATTTGAAGTATCAGTGGAGTGCGTTATTTTTGGGATGTAAGGGGCTCGAGTTTTACGAAGATCGCTATTGAAGTCAATAGGAGCAAAAAAGGGGTGCTGTTTAATTTCATCAACGCCATTGCGGCCTAGTCGAGACTCGGCTACACGACACAGTTGGAGGATTAAGTCAGCAGCAGAATCGGCAATGTTGGCCTTTTTTGGAATTCGCAGAGAAGTCTCCCAGTTGATGACCTAAAGGACAATATATATTTAGAAGTGTTTAACAAAGATGAAAAAATTTTATTTACATAATAGGCATGTGATCAACAGAGTAGTTCATTCATTTAATAATAAATGGAAAATAAGTGGGAGAAAAAATTAAATTTGGAAATTTGCTTAAATTGATTTGTTGATAATTTAAAATTAACTTTCACTAGCAGTTATACATTATTTTAATTACATTAATAGGTACATTAATTAGAATTATGCAACTGAGAATCAACCAACTATTTAAGAATTTCAGATCTACTATGGCAAATTTTATCTAAGAATATGAAATTAGCCATACCAAACTGAACACACTACAACCCATTTCACAACTAACGATTATAAGGCAGTAGCCAATTTTATAATGCAGCATTTGAATCCTTACTGCAACAATGTTTTTACAAAAATTATGTTTTGAAGAAGATTCCCAATTTGAACAGATTATCCACTAAAGATATTATTCTCCCAATTTTTTTTAAAGAAACTGATAAGCAATAGAGTTTCATGTTTGACAGTTCAGTTTAATTGACTTCATTTCAAAAGTGAAGAAAAAAATTCAAAATATAAAAATGCATTAAATAATTTCATTGTTTTATAAGGATTTTGTTTCATTCTCAAATTTTATGTGTGCACATGACATTTCTATATCATTGTAGATTGTTTCTATGTCACTTTTATTTGTTTTTTTAAAAAATAGACCTAAATCAGGAATTTTTAAACTATAATTTGCAATCTCCAGAAGGAAATTAAGAAATAATAGTGATATAGGGGCTTTTGGCAGAATTCTCTCTTAAAAAAAACTCATTTTGTTTTGAAAAATTT
Source organism: Argiope aurantia (assembly GCA_026543865.1). Classification (NCBI taxonomy): domain Eukaryota; kingdom Metazoa; phylum Arthropoda; class Arachnida; order Araneae; family Araneidae; genus Argiope; species Argiope aurantia. Next base: position 146,871 of record JAPMOR010014380.1, read on the forward strand.
GAAAGATTTTCATAGCTTCAATTGAATTAATTGTTAAATTATCTTTAATATTACATTTTCAAATTAATTTTGAATTGAAAAATTTAAGAAAGCCTGGCCTAAATGTTTATGTGTTGGCTATGCTTTCTTAAAGTATAAGATATTGTGAAAGATAGTATTTAATACAAGTATTTGACATAAATATAATATTATTATTATTAGGCATTAAAATATAATATTATTATTAAGCATTGGAATCCTATTTATACTGAATAGCAGACACTATATAAATAAAATAATAAAAAAGACTAGTAGAAAAACCATAATTTCTATTCTAATGGAAGGATTTTCAATAAAAAGAATTATTTATTTTTCTTATTTTAAATCTGGTAATTTACAGAATAGCAGTGAAAAACTGATAAAAGACTTACTTTTAACTGAGTCTCAGCAGGAGTGCTAGCATAAAATGGAGGCTGACCAATGAGCATTTCATATAGAATGACACCCACACTCCACCAATCACAGAGTTGGGTATAACCTGAAAGTAGAACAATTGGATTAACATTATTTAAAATTAACAGAAAATCAACAAAATGAAAAAACTCATGCTTATATTATAATCGTTAAATACTAGAATAAACATTAAAAATTTTTCACATAGTTTTCAAAATCCAATCAAATAAGGACATAGAACAAAACATATTGACGTTTTTTTTAATAAAATATGTTAAAAATGGAAAGAAAAAAAAATTAAGATTCAAGATTATACAACTAAAAAATTCTTTATATGGTGGTGGTTAAAATTATGGGAAAGAAATGGATTTTATATCTATTTAAAAGAAATGTAATACAAAATTCATGACAGAAATGGGAAATGAAGTATTTGCTTAAAAAAAGGAGCTATGTTAATTTTAATTGGATAATGAAGCACAGATGCAACAAGTAACCAACTGCAATATCTGATAAGAGCAGTCAATCGCAATTTTCTTTCTGATAACCATAGAAATAACAACAACGGCTGAAGTTCCATGTTCAATGTGGAGAATAGTCAGTTTGAATGTTTCTTTGATAAATTAAATTGTGTTTTTTTAGAGATTTACTAGCTATTGAGTGATTAGTTTTGTGTAAGTAATGTTCACTTTGAAAGGAATTAAAAAAATAATATCACCTGGGAAAAGTAAAATATCCAGGATTATTTTATTATATGAAAATTGCACAAATTGTGAAAGAATGCGATTGCATCAGTTTAGTTAGAACAACCATGTGCTAAACTAATTTCCCCCTCCCGTCTTTATACTTTTCCCACATTTTAGAAAGAAATCTGATATCAGAGTAAAATAAGCCTCATATAAGGCACAAATCCAGAGAAGAGCCCCCCCAACTCTACCATTTAGAAATTCACTAACATTTAGAGTATATGCAGATCTCACCTATTTTGAGCAAGACTTCAGGAGCAATATAGTTGGGAGTTCCCACCAAGGAGTGTGCAAGACAACGCTGGTGCTCCCTCCGCCTCCTCCTTTCGAGAGGCTTCAGGTTTGCATTAGGTTTGCAGTGGCATTCATTGCTCCATTTGTCATCCAAATCCATGGAATCCTGTCGACCATGCTCTCCTAGAAATAAAAAAATAAAAGTGTTTACAATTATTTACAAAGGAAATTTAGAAACATGCAATTTCAGTAAAAGAAATAACTATTTTCAATTTCTAACTACAATATAAAACTTTCAAAATGGTTTAAAGACCTATTAATCAATTACAGAAATAAGTATAACTCGCAAGTTTTCAAGAAAACATTTCTCTAAGTAAAATGCATTTCAAATCAATGGACAGAAATTTAATGGTTTGAAATATGCAGCATTTATAAAAGTTAACTTGTATGAATATAAATAATTCTAATACATGTGTCTAATATCAAATCATAATATCAGCATTATTGTTATAAAAATGTACAGCAATGATTAAACCATTTTCTAAATGTAAGAGAAAAATTGAATAAAAACTTAAGTTGTAAAAACAATAAGATCTTTCATATATGGAAATTTTATACATCTTTTGCCGACCTTAAATAAGACTTAAATTTAAAATTACTATATATTTTTAAAAGGGAGAAATGCACATTTTCCACTTTTAAATTAGATTCAAACATAACATACTAATACAATTTGATATTTATCAAAATTTTATTAGAAAGAAATATTTAAAAATCCTCTTTACTATAAAAGAACTCGCAATATAAAAAAATGATTACTAACTACTAAAATTATTATGCTTTATTCCATTTCCAGCATATACTCTGATTTTTCTGACCAAATATGTGATTTTCTTACAATGTGGACGATACACGCAGTGCTAATAGGAGATTACTTCATATGGGACATGCATTATATCTGTATTACATAGGACATCAGAGGAACTGAAGCAAGTTCAAATATGACCTCTAAATGATAAATGCACATATTCTCAATAAGATTACTTTTTTAAAACAGGCAGCTTCCCTATTCTTTTACTGTCAATTTATGAAAGCTGATATTCTACAGAATATTTAGGTATTTTAAAGAATGCCAAAAATTGACCAAAAATATGAGAAACAACATTTTACACATATCCTTGGTATTCTACAGAATGTTGAACTTGCAAGGTATGAAATGCATCTCAGATGCAAAATAAAAAACATGGATGAGGTTATATTCAATTATAAATTAAACCAACTTAACAATGGCTACTTAACAAAAATATTTCTGCTTCTGTTAACTATTCTGTGCGTTTAAAAGATATATACATACAACCACAAAGTGTCATAAAAAATTATAAAAATGATATTCTGTGCACCCTTTGCTTCTGAACTAATAAACTATAGGAAAAGGATTATCATTTTCTGAGATAATGATAATACTTTGCCAAAATAGCATTTATCATTCTATCGAGTGCCTATAGAAAATGTATAATAATTATCATACTTCATACTAAAAACACCTAGCATTCTATAAAATGGCAAAGTCCCCCCCCCCCATACAGTGCCTAGGTTTAGATATAATCATTCCGTACCTTGCATACACATATAACTAACATATGTATCCAAAAAGCATAACTTTTTTAAAAAGCTATAGAGAAATATTATATTTATCTTATATGCAACATAGATTTTTATTAAGTCGCATAAGAATTAATGACAAATCTTTCAATGAAATATCAATGCATAAAATACATTTCAAGAAGAAAGTTTTATAAAATGTCTGAAACCAGAATATAATTCAAATATAATTTTTAATATTTTACTAGACTATTGCACATTATTTAGAAGAATAAATATTTACATCAAATCTTCTCATAAATAATATTAAGATTAGACTAAATCAAAAACCTCCTAGAATTTTTTAAATAATTTGTTAAATTCTATTTCCCCTCCTAATAACTTAAGTTTCAATAAACCATTAAAAATTTTTTTTGGAAAACAAAATAAGAGAATAATTAGGAGAAAAATATAGTTAAATTATATTCATTTAAAGTATTACAAATATTATTTTAAAATACATAGTTTCATTTAAAAAATCTTACCATTTCTTTGGTAATATTTGGAATTGTGAGTCCATCGGAAACCTGTACAAAGTCCAAAGTCAGTCAATTTTATGTGACCATCCCGATCAATAAGAATATTATCAGGTTTTATATCTCTATGGATGAACCCCATCTTATGCACACTCTCTACAGCTAACACAAGTTCTGCAATATAGAACCTTGCCAATTCTTCAGAGAATACACCTAATTTGATAAGCAGTGACATCAAATCTCCACCTTGTATAAAATCCATAACAAAATACAAATTTTCATCATCTTGGAAGGAGTAATAAAGTTTAACGACCCATTCATTATCTGCTTCTGCCAGAATATCCCGTTCAGCTTTGACATGGGCAACCTGATTTCGTTTTAGAACATCTGATTTCCTTAAAGTTTTCATCGCATAGAGTTGATTGGCATCCACTTTTCGGACCAACGCAACTTCACCGAAAGCACCAATGCCAATAGTTCTTATTTTATGGAACATAGACTTGTTCATTTTTGCCCGCTTCAAGCGGATGTAATTAGATTCTTTTTGGTGAAGCATCTTGCGAATCTCACATTGAGCCTCTTTATCCAGACCTGCCTTAGCCATCTCAGATTCAAGTTGCTGTCGGCGATGTTGGCGCTCTTGGTGAGATTTCAAAAGATTCTCAACATGCTGCTCCATAAAGAATTTGAAGGCAGCAGCTGAATAGTTCCTCACTTTGCTCTCGCGTCGTTCTTTCTCCTTTTCCTTAGATAAAATCTTTCGAGGAGGTGGGGGTGATTGCTGAACAACCTTATGGTGCACCAACTTATTAGAGGAATCCTGCGTCGAGTCAGAGCGAGTAGATGGCGAGGACGTTGATGTTGTGGACATGAAAGATACTGGAGATTGATTGACAGCTCTGGACACCGGAGATTCAGAACGGGAGGCAGAGCTGGCAGTGTCCATTGCTATTGGAGATGGCTTGCGGTGGATGGTAGTATGATGATTGTCAAAGAATGAGAAAGCATCTTCAGGCATATCATTAATATTATTAACATAAGATCCTGGAAGAGCAGTTATTTGAGAAGTACAGATGCTGTCCACGGTATTTACAAGATTGGATGTAGCCTTCGCACTACTAAGGACCGGGTCAACACAAGATGGTGTCATTATAGAACCACTTTTAAAAGTACAGGAAGATGGCCCATTGTTCACAAGAGTTGGCACATTATTATTGAGCTTTGTCATTCGAGCTGCTGCTGCTCTTTGGGCAGTAAGTGCAGCCATACTAGAAGCATAGCTTGGTGGGTCAGTTGTGGGAACATTGGAAAGGGGGCAATTATCCACAGGTGATATTTCTGGAGAGAGATTACTACATTGCTCTGGCCATTTCTCTTGACGATTTTCTAGAGGTGAATAGAGGGGCTGCACGCTTTCTGTTATTGAAGGTTCTAGGTCTGGTTTTTGATTTGAAGTGAGATAAGGTGGAGGTTGACTGGTTATATTTTGTGAAGAGCAAGATAACACTTGCCACATTGGATTATTATATGGAGGAGGAGTAGGTGAAGGAGGAATAGAAGGTTGAGGCACACTAGAAACAGGATAAGGTGGTGGATCAGGAACATGATTCACAGCAGTTGTATGGGGTTTATTTTGATTACGTGGATAAAGAGGTGGAGGATTTGAAGATTCTAAAGCTCTCACTGAAGAAGACACTGAATTTCCAGAAGAAAACAATACAGGGTTTGCATCTTGAGAAGAAACTGTAGTATTGATGCTTGCAGCAGATGTTACCTTGTGTACTGGATATGGTGGAGGAGGATTTGAAACAGGTGGTTGCTGGCAAGATGTGGCAAAACCTGGAGCAACAGTGCAAGAAGGTGGAGGTGAAGTTGGGGCTACTGCTGTTTGTAAAACAGGTTTCTGAACTTGTGTACTTTTAACTGACTGCATTATAATAGGAGACTGTGACTTGGCTTGTCTTGAACTCCAAGCCTGCAAAGCACCAGGACGAGTCAAGACAGATGTAACAGAGCTAGCAGCAACCGCACCAGGCGAAGGTGCCCGGTGTTGTGGAGAAGGCTGTGGAGAGGAAGAATAGGAAGAGGGAGGTGTATATGCAGGTGGAGGAGTCCGTTTCAGTTGGAACACTGGTGGTATGGAATACTCACTACTGCTGATAGTTGGGGTTGGACTATGTCTACCAGAACTTGAGGAGGCATAAGACGGCTGGGGAGAAGAAGAATACCAAGATTTTCCACTCTGTGAACCACCAGCTTGATAAGGACCTTCACTTCGAGAAGGAGAAGATATTGATGATCCATTTGAATTTATAGATAAAGCTTGCAACTGCTGTGCCAGTTGTTGATGTGTTTGGGAATTGTTTACAACCACCATAGGGGTACGATTTGAAGTTATTGGGCTGGTTCCACGCTGTGGAGTGGAGCTGGCAGAAGAAGTATAGTTGAGCGCTTGCCATGAAGAAGTTGGCACCGGTGACATGCGTCTCATATACGGCTGTTTGTGAGTTCCAACTCCATTTGTAGTAGCATGTGACAGTTCTGAAACACCAGAATTCACAGATGGTGGAACAGGAGGAGTACTTCTTGGTGGAGTGGGAGGAGGACACACAGTACCTCTGGGTGGAGGAAGGGGCGGTGGAACATCATTGCTGGAGTAATCATTTGCTGCATTTATTCTATAGTTGGATGAAACTTCACAGTTAGCAAGTGAACTTCCATAAATTAATTTTGGTGGGTCAGGTAAGATTTTGTGTCTTAGGCCAGTGATGCAAATACTAGCACCATCATGGCGAGATATTTCAGGAGCACGGATACTGTTTATTGCAGAATATTCTGATGATGATGAGGAATCTTGGTCTAAAATTTTAGGTTGAGGTTTATATTTGTAAGCATCTGAAAAAAAAATGTCAAAAATATTTTAATATAATTTAACACTGAAAAATATATTTTATAATAAAAAAAAATTGCTTTACAACAAATAGCTTCATAATATGCTATAAAAATAATACAAGTAATGAACAGAAAGGAACGATTTTTTTTAAAATATTAAAATAATTATATGCAAGCTGTGTACAACTGATTCTGTGTACAACTGATGGATTTTGATGACATTTTGTTACAAATGGAAGAAAATTCTTGAAAGTCATATCAAATTAATTTCAAAAACTTTGCAAAAGGACAAGGGAACACATATTTGTCCAGCATAAATTTAGAAAATTAACTAAATAAAATACCTTTTTAAAATTTCGATGTTCATTTTTTTTAATTCGCATTATAATTCTTAAAGAACAAAGTATTAAATTGAGCTTGATACTTATTCATTAATACTGAAGTTAAAAAATACTAAGAAAAGAAGGTAAAATACTTGAAGAATCTAATTTTGTACTATGCTTTTATTATCATAAGTTTTCTTGTTCAAATGCACTAGTAAAAAATATCAAAAAATTAATTCTACTATTTCATTTCATTACTATTAAATGAAATAGTAGAAAAAGAAGAAAAAAGTCTCATAATTGAGAACTCATGTTATATAAAAGTAATAGATAATAAAAACAAATCAAATATCACTAAAAGTACTACTATGATAAACTGGATGCAATTATATCAACAAAACCACTACTTGATGGATTTAAAGTCCAAAATTGAAAACAACGTGTAAATATATAAAGTTTGCTATGCAAAATGGATAGGAATTAAATTTAATTCTTGTAAAAACAACTCTATTTCAAAAGGCATATTTTTTGTGCTGCTTTCTGAAGGAATAACTCAGTCCAATTGTAACTTTGCACTGCTCATCCAATATTTGAAAGTCCTACCCACTGAAATGCAGTTTTAAAAATGCTTAACCCATACTGTCATTAATAATATCATATTCAATGTTTGAAAAAGTGATAGCTTAAAAAAGACTCAGTCTAGTTTAACAAACTCTGTTAGTCATATAAAATCCAAAATTATTGAAATACTTACTAGGAATCCCTATTTTCGAAACTCCATTAACAGGGTCGCTTTTAGGCTCTTCATAATCTTTCATGTGTTCTTCAGAGGTCAATTTTAAAAGATAGGCAGCTGATTCCTGAAACAGCAAATCAAAGACAAATGAATTTATAATATAATAAATAGACTGCTTTTTTGTTTCCTTTGCATGCAATCAATCAAATATACAGGCAATAATTTTTACATAAAAGATAACAAGGATGTATAAATTAAAGACAGTTTTAATCATATAAATAAAAAAACTGAAAAGGCCAAATAGTTATTTTATAAATCATTTCATTTCAATTTCATAAACACAACAGTAAGCAAGAAAAAAAATCCTATTAATATATAAACAAAACATTTTTAAATCCAACTTCAATATGTTTTATTATTTACCAAACTTAAATTTATAAAATCAAAACATCTGTAAAAAAAATTCCAGGCTATAAATTTGCCTAATAGGATTCATTGCAGTGAATGTTAATTCAGAAACAGTACATAAAAAGTCATCCTATTTAAAAAATATTCACCACAAATTTATTTATATTAAACATTATATGAATCCAATTATTATATGAATATTTAAATTCAATTATTATTATGATATTTTGAATAATAAGCTTTTGCCATAATGCAACCAGCTGAAAATGAATATTAACCCATTATTTGCAATTACATTTTTAAAACAACAATCCTTTTCAAGTAGTAGAAAAGGATTGTTGTTCTTGATTAGGAAAAGTGAGCCTCCATAATTTTTTTTTTAATTTGGGAAATCCTTATTTACCCAAGTTTAGATAATCCTTTCTGATATTAATTTTGTAGCATTCAGTATACAACAAAATAATACAACTAAGATTATTCAGAAAATGCATCCATTAAAAATTAAACAAATATATATCTTGTTTATTCAATATTATTTTGCTTCTATTCAACATTTAACAGCCTGATTCGATTTGCTTTTTATTTAAAAATAAAAAATCCAACTTGAAAAAAAACAACTCACAATTGAAATGGTATCTTTCAATGTATGCTTGCTCATATACTGAATTTTCAAAATAAAAGTGGCAAATTAGATCACTTAATTTGGATTTGTTTCCTCTTTCTTCGAAAACACATAGGAAAAACTGGAGTTAGTTGTTACATGGGCTAACTAATTATATTAGATTTTGAAACCAATTGCTAGATGAAACTCATTTTTCTCTTGTGGAATGCAAGTTCACCTGTGTGTAGGTTTTAGGTTTAGTTATATTAACGTCCCGTTTGAAGCAACACTTGGGCTATTTTGGGACGGACCTCGTAATTTTGAACCGCGGTCAGATGACGAGGACGACATCTGAGCTGGCACCCCCCTCTCCACACCACACCACACCAGCGGGAGGACGTTTGGTCATGACGGATTTAACGTGCAACTGGCCCCCTTACACGACGGTTCTTCGGTAGAATCGGGTCTCGAACCTGAAACCCTCCGGTTCCGAAGCCGAGACCTTACCACCAGGCCACCGCGGCCCATTCACCTGTGTGTAGCTCACATTCATGTACATTTTCAATGATTCTTGGACTACCTGCAGTTATGAGTAGAAAGAGAGCATGTAAAAAAAAATTTAATTATGCAGTTATTCCCATTTTTTAAAACTTATTTTTTTATTTGCATCAGAACTTTTGTATTTCATATAATTTTATATTTAAAAGTTCTGTATAATTGTATCATATCATTCCTGTATGATCAAGACATAAAATGGTGTAATGAGGAGCAACTTGCTACACTTTTAATGTGTTAATTGTTGTAATGTAGAAAATTCCCGGATGTTTTTCATTTTATGGTACATGCAGTTTTTTTAAGGTTGATAAGATAAGGGAGATGGGTAAGGTTTCCTGGGGGCAGTGGTAGAAAGGAAAACTGGTCGTTCATTGAACAAGGTGCCTAGCTAATGGGTAATTAATTTCATGACACTCCAGCAATTTTGCAGAAAAATGGAAATTGCTAGTAATTGCAAGTTTTATTTCTAATTAATATAGCTTTCTAATTTAACTACATTAAGGTTAATTAAATTAAAATTATAATTAATTAAATTAAATATAAATAATAATAAGATATTTCTTGAAAATGCTGAATATAAATTACATTAGTAAATCGTTTATCCAGAATCAATTGTGTCAAACATTGTCTATAATAAAACCTCACTGGGTTTTCCCAAATGAATAAGAGAAAGAGAGCTCCAACATTATATAGATAATGCTTCAAAAACATATTATGCATTTCCATTCAGGAATCATTAGAATGCTGTGGGCTGGAGTGAATATGAACATTCTTCTGGCTGTTCAGTCTTTCTAATGGGTAAAACTCAAATCTATTTACATAATCTGTAAGTAGCTAGCTTGAGAAGAACTAATAGGCCAAATATCAGCAATTCTTTATAATATTTCTATTATCTTTGGAAGATTCAAATTTCAGTGTTAAGATATTACTATGTGATAAATGTTCAGATGCCAAAAAATATAATTGCCCCAAACAGTGCCAAATGGATTGCAGCCATAATATAAGGGAAAGAAGGCACTTCATTAAAAATTATCCTTAATGCTAGTGTTAATAGCTTCCTTTCAAACACACCTGAAAGAACTGCAAGCTCAATGAATGCATATAAACCTTAGAGCAGGACTTTTAAGACTTCATGAAGAAATAAATCAAAAGATAGTCCTGTCCTACTTTTTGTGGACAATCACCAGTGTCATCTCATTAAACATAAAAAAAATAGATTGATTCTTCTGTCTTTCTTACTACACAAGATAAAAATTGCAACTATTCGACACACCTGTGTTTTGGCTTTTCAAAACATTCACCAATAGTATCACTGATTAACGATTGAGGAAACCACCCTTGTAAGACAAAAAAGAGAAGAGAAAGCATTTTTTTCTACAGTGAAATAGGCCCTACCAAATGTTGTAATGCCCCAAAATGTTATTAAAGTTTTCTCAGAACTGGAAACTGCTTATCCAGGACATTTTAAATTATGAAGACTTCTTGCCCTAGATCATGGCTAAATGCCCCCGCACAATTAATGAATTTACAGATGGATGAAATATTGCAGAAGATGCAAGAAATAGTGATTTTTTCCTCCTTTCATATCAAAGGGAAGGAGAAGCTCCTTTCATATCAAAGGGAAGGCTTTGATACGAAACATTCCGTAGTGACATTACAAACAAATCTCTCATTATAGTGCCTACACAAAAAAAAAATGTAATTTCCAAAAGATGATAAGAAAATTGTCAAAGCCGAAGCCAATAGAAAATGACATCTTAACAGATAACTAAATGCTTTGCAGCCTAATCTACAAAAATAGAAACTATGAAGAGAAAACTGTAGTACATTAAAGGAAAAACAGCATCAACCCAAATAAATAAACAAAGGAGATGGGCTTTTTAAAAGGTGTTTTTAGATGAACACAACATACAAAAAAATATTGTGAATCATTCTCAGATGCTGGCTTCATTGTTGCAATTAACAAGAAGGTTTCTTAACTATAGTGCTAAATGTCATATTTCATATTTATAAAAATTGAAATTTAGGCAATAATTATGAAGATTGAAAGCTCAGTAGAATAATTTATGAAATTAAATGCATTATGAATAAATTTCAAAAAAATCTTTAGTTATTCAATAGAAACAATCAAACAATAAAAACAAATATATTGTATTTGTTTTTATTACTAACATTGTATGCAACAAAAAAAAAAACAAATGAATTTCAATGGAGTAAATGTACAAAAGTGCCTAAAATAATTAGAGATAAGTCAATACAAGTGACAATATCATTAATATACAATTAAAATATTACAATGGTAATTTTTTGTAAGCTTTCAATGACTGTTTAACTTGTTTCACTTTTTGAGATTCTTATAAGTACCACGAAATTTAAAAATAATCCATTTTAAATTATAAACGTATTTAAAAATATCTATATTAGTGCCATTTCATTTGGGACACATAATTTTAAATAGAAATATGTTCGTGTCCAATTTTTGTCAAAGTCAAATAATCACCTCGAGTTTTGTTTTTCGGAGTGTAGTTCAATAGCGAATTAAAATTTCAAGTTCATTTCCAATTTAAAAAATAATAATGATACATATTTTTTTTTAATTAATTTTCCGATTATTAAACAGTAATCCTCTGAAAACCCGTAGTTATTATTATTAAATCTAAACTGAATTTACTGAAAGACGGTGAGAATCACAAAAGGTCTAGTTATCCGGTATCCGATCGCAACGCCACGGTCCAGTGACCACATTCAGCGGACACAACAGCCGAGCAAAGATCTTAAGTGCGAGGTCACATTTCTCCGTAATTGCCTAATAGAGCAGAGACCACAGCGGGCTTCCAACAAAACGAAGCGATACGGTGGCTCTCTATTATTAGTCAGAGAAGAAAAATGAAGAGTCAAAAGGCTCGTGGTTTGAAATCACATCGGATTTTCGGTTGCACATTTCTAGAGTCTGGGCGTTGAAAAATTTTGATATGCTGATAATATAATAATCAGTGAAATCAAAGGGCCTGTTGATCACTATACATTTTCTCACGTTGAGGAATTAAACTGGTCACAATACCTTCATTTACTTTACTTTTTCTTATTATTTTAACACGATATTTTAATAGCAAATGTTGAAAATCCAATTTTATTTTTTTTAAAAAGTTGGAAATGGACTTATACTTTGGGGGGGGGGGGGGGTCAAGAGTAGATATTCGTCTTTTATCAACAACCAAATCCAAGTTCAGTTCAATAACAAAAATTTTGTTTTTAAGAAATGTCACGAGACATCTGGCTCAATTCGACTTTCTTCATCTGCAACAATTAATCTAAATTTAACATCAATGAAACTGAATTACAAAAATGAAAATAAAATTATGAAATTTATATGATATTGCAAATTGTCACTGTGAAAAAGTTTTGCAATCTTTGGTTCCAGCCATTATTTGGCCCTTTGTATCCAGAAAATTAATTAGATACAAAGTTTCTCACTGATTGCATAGGTTTGAATTATACTTTCGAAGAGTGATTTATATTTATATATAATTATACGAATTTTCAAAAAAAAAAAAAAAAAAAAAAAAAAAACTTTTTAAATGTCAAAATGATAGACCGCTTTGAATGGTATCTTAACAAGAGGTATCGGAATGTAAAGAATTAAATAAGGACAAAAATCTCAACAACAGCAACAACAAAAAAAAGACTATATCAACGCAAATGAAGACTGTTTTTTTTCGGGGGGGGGAGCAGTTAGCTAAAATACAGAAAGTTAGAAAACATTTTGAAGACTTTCTATCATAATTTCTAAAATCTTTCATTTATGGGCTCTCTAGACACAGGATCATAAAAGGCAATATTTGAAGTGCAAGAAATCATTTGAGTTTCAATTAAATTAACCGATCAACAAACGAATTATTTTTGAAAAATTTTAAGATCGTATATTGTAATAGAGAATATACAAACGAATTAAATTTCAGAATTCTAGCACGTTAGGAAGTGTGCGTATAATCGAATACGAAATAACAAGCACGGAAAAATTGAAATGAAAAAAAGTTTTGGATTAAAATGAATAAAGCGCATACTGTTCATTCTCAGATTCGGAAATGTACTTCGAATGTTACTATTGTTGATTCAACCATTCTTTCCCCTTCACTAGTCTCAAAAAAATTCATGTAAGAGCATAAATCTATATTGCCAGAAGTTGTGAATCTTTATACACCAATTGTTCTATTTGCTAGAGAATTCCTTGAATAAAGGCAATGTAATCAAAAGAAATAGTGGAATTTATATCAGCAACTTAGCGATCGGTTTCCCGCTAACAGGTTTGCAATTTCAAAAATTAATTTTTAGGTCTTGATAAAACCAAGGTCTGCGGCATATTTTGTCACGCAGCAGTTTCACAGCAGGTGAATAAGCGGACATTTATATTTTAAACGCTTTCTTACCATCCTCACATAAGCAGAGCATTTCTAAAATGAACACGGATTCCATCTGATACACAAAACATCCTATAAAATCACATATCCAAGGAACAACCGAAATTCTGTTTAAATGGGCCTGTTTTAATTGATCACCGAATGGATGCGATAAAGTTTTAATGTTTAAGTTAGTACCCTGAGTACGTTTGTTTTTATCCTTTGTAATGATATCTACTCACAAGATAATAAAAAGATTCACATTTAAATTAATTCTAACCCGGTATCCTTTCACTCCAGAGAATTTGTAAAGGTAAGAATGCATCAAATAAAAGATGGGTGAAAATATAGATTCATTAAAATATTTTACTGATTTGAAACAGTCTGACAAAAAACGGTCTAACATAAACATAACATATTAGCGTAGCATTTTCGTAGCTTTAATAAATTAATATAAACATAAGATTCTTCTCTTCTTAAACTAAAGTCACAGCAATGCAAGTAGAATTTGCACAAAAAATGAAATTATCCAAAACCGAAATATATTATATATATATATATATATATATATATATATATAGCCCAGTCCAATTACTTAAAGAAAATCAATGAATTTAGTTACCACAATGACCCCCCCCCAGCAGGGCCATTTTACCTAATTTGTGGCCGTAGGCTAGTGTAAAGTTAATTATAAGCATTGGAACTGTAATTGGGAATTTGGAGACTTAAGAGTCAATGAAAACAACAATGTAACGAATAAGTTTTTAAATAATGTAATTTCTATTTATTAAAAGCATAATTTGGGATTTATTTATTGATTGTTTGGAGATGAATATTTGGAAATTGATATATATCTTTACAAAACTCTACAAAATCGATGGCTGCTATTTAGAAATCCTTGTGATATTTTTATTTTTAGATATTTAAAATAGCAATTAAATATATTTTTGCTTCAAAATTTAAATAAAATCAACGAAGTAAATTATTAAGCATTCTTGGATCAATGGAGCTTATAGACTACGGCTCAACTGGGCCAATAAAATGGTAAAGAACAGCAGTAGCATAATGAAAGCGGTTCCTGAAACATTTTTTCCCCCTCCCCCATCATTTATTATCAGCGATACAGCAAAAGTAAACATCTCCATCCTTCCCCCTTAACATTTCTGGCTTAAAAACAGTGTTACGAGTTAGTAGTTTCCACAGTGCTCTTCTGGACACGTATAATTATTCCCCTGCTCGCCTCTCGATATGTCACTGCATATTAGAGAAATAATACTTATAAAATATTTATTAAAAATAAGTTAATACTTATAAATATATAATACTCATACAATACTTAAGTAATGCTTATTTAAAGAAAGTAAAAACGAAACAATATGGTATGATTGGATAATTTACTCCAGGAAGTATTATACTTCCCTACGAGACAATATCAAAAATTGGGGGGGGGGGGGGAACTGAATTGTAATTTGGCAGACATTGGTGCAAGCTCTTAATTATATTAAAAATCAAATTTACAAATAAATCTCTTATTTATTTACAAGAATCTTCTCAAGGAAATCAGAAAAAGAGAATATTCAATTTTCTTCAAATGAAAATTGACGAATTTAGATTTGAAAATTAAAGATTCTTTACATTAGAGAGGAGGGGAAAAAATGGCGCGAAGAACGATCAACCCATGGTTGAAAAACAAAGCCTCTTCACTTCCCAACTAAAAATGGCAGCGGCTCGCGTGAATAAGTAAAAAATGCGTTTCAGCAAATGAAGGTTTTTCATCAAAAGTGGTCGAGAGAGTTTGCTGGTTATCTTTTTGAAGAAAGAACATTTTTTTTTTTCCTCCTCTCGTCACGAGAAATGACCTGAATACCACGCATTCTTATTGCCCTAGTAAAAGAATGAGGTTCTTCGAGTTCAAAGGACTAGAGCTGCTGCTTCGCGCGCGCGCGCGCGCATACACTGGCCACTCCTCTCCCGATCGGCAGAGAAAGAATTTCTGTTTTCGTGTCAGGATGTGCGAAATGTTAAAATTCGAATTTTATGTTCCAACTCGCACAACATGCGGGCGAATGCAATGAAATAAGTTGGCGAGGGAATTACACGACTGTCAGAACTCAATTCGCGTAGAAAAATGATATTTTAAAAAAAAAAAAAAGCAAGTAGGATGAAAGGACACAGAGCTGAAGTTTCGAATTCAAAAGAAAACGTATGGAAAGAGTCGTTGCTACACGTTTTATGAGCACAAAGTTAAAGTAATTAGACCATTAGGAATGAGAATTATTTGCTAAAATAATCGTTATACCTATTATAACAATGTTTTGAGTTCTTTTACAAATTTCAATTCTGAAAATGCAACGTGGATATAATTTCATCAATAAAATAAAAATTTTGCGTTTCAAAAAAAAATTATTATTTCATCAAATAGAAAACTATTCCGATAACAAAAAATAAAAACTGAAATTAAAGTCGCAATAACAGAAGAAAGATTTTTAAAAAGAAATCAGTAACTTCTTAATAACTAAATTAAAATAAACGATTTATTAATGGATAATAAAATAAATACTATACGTGAGAAGTAAATGAATAGAATATCTGAAATGCGTTAGTTAATATCACTTTCTTATAAATATTTTTCCTTCATATTTTATATTACTAGATTTTCTTTCTTACAGAATCGAGATTTAAATGGAGGAGTTTTATAGCAGCGTACAAGTATGGAGTTGTTCAAAATTTGAAAAATAGATAAAACAACAATCGTTTTTATTTTTATTAGTTATAAAGTTTTTGTGTACTTAAAAGAAGGGAATGGATTTTTTCCCCCTCTTTAAATAAAAAATAAGGAGCCTAAACAAAAAACTGAAGTGCAAGGTAATGACAGAAATACTTGATGTAAATACGAACTTTAATTATATTTTTTTTAATGGATGCTCCAGAATGCCCTTGTACTTTACCTTCTAATTATAACTTTTTAAAATGTGATACTTTCACATTTTCATTTAAAACCCCTCGTTTGTTTAAAGAACTTTTTTTTTTTCCGATTCTTATCTACCTTTGAGCTGCAAATATATTTTATGATTATAATGAAATCTTGCGATCACTTTTCATCTTATTCATCACCAGATGGAGACGTCGTGCAAAGAATCTAAATTTAAATGAAATTAACTAATAAAGTTCTGAGATTGTTCGCAGAGAAACATATAATCCTCCCCCTTCCTCCATCAGGAAGTGAGAGATCAATCCAATCTAGAGAGACATAAAAGAGATCCAGTAAAATACGAACATGAGGAACAGGATAATAAGAAACATTTACTTAGCCGGTAACACGATCTAAAGAAACCCTGCCTTCTGCACGCTGTGGTTCCTCGGATGTTCTATCCGTACTTATAAAGCCGAAAAAACGATGAACGTCCAAATTTAAATGTATCATTTGTTTGATTTGAATAAATTCGCAGTTAAAGGGGTTAAAAAAGAGCGGATGGCAATAGAAACAGGAGTAACAATAAAATAAACTGAGTTTAGTTTGTCATCGGACGGATTAAAATTAAATGTCTTATTAAAAAGCTCAGCCGATCTCATCTCTCCCCGCTGGCATCCAATTCGACTCAATGATAATGCTCCTTTAACTGTAACACCAAACTGTGCGATCGCAGATATCCTATGCATCCAGGTCAATCACACAACAGAGTTGCGTACCACTGTCAACCAATGTGTGACTTGGATTAGGTATGACGCCACAGCCCCTTCCGGATGATAGGTCAAATTCTGAAAGGGTAGGGGTATTATCTCAACGCTCTTTTTTTTTTTTTTCCCCTCTCCTTCCCTTGGCTCGTTTTTTATCAGAACTGTAAACTGATGTCCTCGCAATTCTGCACATTTTTTCGAGATGAGTCGGCTGTTATTGACAAGCTTGCGTCATCCCACCCTCTCTCCGAGATAGCAGCGATTGATGGCACGTTTAGACAGTTCAAGAACAAAAGAAAAAACGGAGGTGCACTCCATGGGGGAGTCGAAATAAAATTCTGAATAATGCTAAAAGGGAAAACTATTGGAAAAGCTGTTAAATATACAGCAAATTTACACTTACGCGATGAGGCGGACGAGAACATTACGAGCTGCTCAAAACACTTCTTGACCATTTATATACTAAAAACAGTTTTTATGCATTTCAGTACAGACCGATATCACACAAGAAGTTGCTACGTGCGGTATTATGATGTTTAAAATTTATTACAGAAAAAGATAGTATGCGCCTAAATATATACATAGCATTTAAGTGTAGAGAGTAGCAGAAAATATAAAATAAAAATATAAATAATACATTCACCTTTAAAATATAATAAAGTAAAAAGGTCCCAAAAAGTTATTTACATTTATTTTACCATTCACCGATAAATAATTACAGTAAGGAGAAAAAGTAGGCCAAAGAAATTGTAAACATTAACAGTTTTTTAATTTTTGAAATTATCTTGAGGCAATCAATAAGCGGCATTATAACTAAGAATTTAAGTTTTTGCTGGTGTTCATTTAACTTCCATTACCTGACAACGAAATTTTAGTGATATTTAAATAGTTCTATACAGTACAAATAGTAAAATTGAATAAAAAGGCATTAATAAAATTTAATTAAAAATTACTTCTTGGCAAGTCTAATTAAATATATAGTCGACGTTTTTATTAGAGGAAATAAATTACCTGGCCTCATTAAGAATTATGTTCCACATTCTTTTCAAGAATGGTGTATAAAATTCAAGAATAATACAAATATTAAATCAATAAGCATTTCTTCCTGCCCGAGGAGTTACCGAAAAGTAATCTTTTTCTCTTATACCTCAATACTTAGAGTTAACCGAATCACTTCACAAGCGCTTTTTCAATGAGAAACACAAGAGTAAGTAATCACAAAGACGTCCGAGAGGAACAACAAACTCGAAAAAGCGGGGGAAGTTCTTCCTACTTTTCACCATGAATCCCTATTTCGATATCACACACTAAAGATGGTCTGTGTTTCAAATCTTCCCAAGTTCGATAAAAATCTTTTTGCAATTGCAGCTGTCTGCCGGTCTGAGAATATGGTAATTCCAAAACGCAATCACCTGACTGGATAAAATTTGGTATGAGACCTTGACGTCAAATTTCTGGATTTCTATAAAATTTTGACTGTGTGAAGTCTGTCTTTTTACCCATTCATATATTATTCATTGAGCATATTACAAGAGACTAATGAAAGCGACACCCTTATAACAAAGGCGCGCGCGCGCGCGTGTGTGTGTGTTGGCGCTCTACAAGCTTGACCGCTTAACCAACAGCTACCGACTTTCTTGCACATATACTCTTTTCCAGAGTGGGAAAAGAGTATATGTGCAAGTATATCTGCACACTGGAGCGATTTTTTTAAAATTTTAGTTAAATTTTAATTAATTAAAAATTAAGCGAAATTTTCCAGTGATAACTTTCAAAAATATTGGAGAACAAAAATGCTTTTTTAGTCATCTAAAAATTTAAAAAAGAAAAAAAAAACTATTTTGTTAAAGATACCTACGGTTTCAAATCAGGGGAAAGGAGGGAATTTTAGATAAAATTTTTTAAAAATTCTTTAAGCAAATGTACATTTCATATACCACACAGCCTTCGCCGACCGGACGGTTCGCGAGAGTTAATGATCGATAAAATATCCAATTAAATGCTTAAAAATTATGTCCAATTCAATGTTTCATGTAACTTGGTCTTAATGGCTTCCTCAGAAAATTTTTTTAAGCTTAACATTTTGATAGACACATAACTCGTACTATTGTAGAAGCTTTACACAATTAAGTTCATTGTACTGATTTTTTGTCATTTCCTATAAAATTTGAACATTCATTTGAAAAGGAAACGATTAAACTTCAACAAAAAGCCTTGTTACATAAAAAATAGCCTTGCTTCATAAAAAAATTTGTTTGCCGAAACCAAACATATTTCTTTTAAAAAATATGAGCACAGAATTGCTCAGCATTACATAATAATAATGTGCACTACACAATAATATAATTTACAAATTATCTCAAAAATTATACTATAATTTTTTTTTCTAATTCATCATTAAATTCAGTTTCTAATTTCAATTTCAAAAGGATTTAATAGAAATAATATTTCATTTTTCAGTCAGTAAATGCGACTCAGCATAAACTATGATGCCTAAATTTCATGCAATCCCATCAAACATCTCATATTCAGCAAATTATTCTGCATTCGGATTTTCGGATTCTACTCGGATTTTTATATCAAAAAATATTTCAATCTTCGACAACAAATCCGGCTGTGTTATGAAGCTTTGAGTAACATTATCTTAAGACAACCAACCATTTCATTACGTTAGACCAATCAATCTTGGAGAAACTCCGAGCGCTTATCGGTATTTTTTTCAAGAAACAGTCAATAGAATGGTTTTAAATCGCGCGTGTTTACAAAATAAAGATTTCCACATTTTCATTATGCAGATCAGTTTTTGTCACAAAGGATTGGAAATTGTTTTTATTAGTCTCCAGCATATCTGTCCGTCTGACTGTGAACATGATGAACTAGACATATAAAGTTCGGCGTATGGTTTCTACTCCAAACTTGTAAATTTCGATCAAATTTGGAGCAAAATTCACTCCAAGAAAGTCTATTGAAAGTTAATTCGATAACTACAAAATGAAGGGAGCTAGATGGATAAAATCTGGTGCACAAATTTAACATCTAAAGTGCAGATAAATATGAAACAAAATCCATCAAGGAATTAACCATCTATCTACCAGTGTTTTCTTTCATAATCATGTAAGTACAATGGCATATGATTTTGTGACTATTTCGGTAATACAAATACTACAAATTTGGGCTTCAATCTGTCGGAAAGTGGGGGGGGGGGGGAGAGAGAGAGAGAGAGAGAGAGAAGCGTCCAAACTACGCATTCTAGTAATTGTGTACTAATCGCATTCCACCGATTAAACGCCAAACGTCGCACACTAATAGCTTTTTTTTTTCGTAACTGTTAATCGCTAGTGGTATGCAAGTAATGACTTACTAATATATTTATTAGTGAATGAGTGAGCAATACCACACCTGCTGGCGTATTAACAGTATCCCAACGACTCAATCGCAACTATCATTCGCCAATAGCATACGGTTGATAATACACAAATATACCTATTAAA
Source organism: Argiope aurantia (assembly GCA_026543865.1). Classification (NCBI taxonomy): domain Eukaryota; kingdom Metazoa; phylum Arthropoda; class Arachnida; order Araneae; family Araneidae; genus Argiope; species Argiope aurantia. The sequence goes on from JAPMOR010014380.1 coordinate 167,478, forward strand.
AAGTATTCGTGAAATTTTCAGGAAGACCATTCCAGAGGCTTTTAATTAAAATGAGACGATCTGTTGTACCACACCACTATTAAAAACATAAATTATTTCTTTTCAGAAATAACTAGGAGTTCCACCACCCACCCACCCACCCCAAAAATGACGCAAAATCCAATCCAAAAATTGTAAATGACAGTTCAGTGGTGAATGGGGGGGGGAAGTAAATAATCTATGTTATTCTTTATTGAATAGAAATGGCAATGTTAAAAATCCATATTTTTCTTTAACTTGAAATATATTTCTTAAATTAATTAATAATCTTTTCTTTTTCAATAATCACCATGTGACCTTCACTAAGTTTCAAAATACTTGCAAGCAAAGTTTGTGGAAAATCAATTCTGTCATTTGAATTTCTAAAACATAAAAACCATTTGTAAATTTTCACTTCTAATTGTAAAAATAAAACCAGTTATGACGTGAAACGAAGTCATAATCTCTATCTAAAGTTCATATAAAACAAACACCCAAAAAATATTCCGTTAACAGAGTGTGCATTCTGAGAGAAATTGCGGTATTCGATTTTGGAGAGACACCACTTCTGTCAGGCGCGAACGGACATCAATTGTTTTGTGCGTAGATACGAGCAGCAGCTGAATCCATAAACAGAAGGTATCTCTGCCGAAGGATTCCCAAGAACGCAGTTCCTGGCATTTTTCGCCTGATTACTTACTACGTCTGCTTTCGCGGTGATACACAAGACATTCAATTCGGATATCGCAGCCATGAGACCTCGAACTGAGGGACACAGAACAATTGTCGCCAATTGGCGATGCGCGGTTGTCGCCAAGTATTCAAAGCCATTTCTTTAAGAACTTAACCCGGAATCGACCGAATAATGAGGCAAGGGGTTGAGATCGGCGGCGGATTTCCGATTAAAAATTGCCTAGGATAGCTGGGTTGAGGAAGGGTGTGTGTGTGATTTTATTAGTTTGATTGCTAAATAAATAAGGCTGAATAAGTCCAAAAAACAAAACTGTATATTTAAATAATATCGCATATAAAAGTTGATGTCGGTCAGCTATGAGCTCTAAAACATATATTTTCAAAAAACCCAACAAAACTAAAATCAATCCAAAATAAGTTAGTAGCAAGCTGCAAAGTTAATGTATCGATATCCATAATTAAGTTAATTATTAAGAGAACGATCTCATAATATGCTCTGAAAGGGCTCCCAAAAGTTTAAATCCTCACCCATCCCCCTCCTTGAATGGTTGAAATTAACACCATACGGATTGATATAGGTATACTTTTCTATTACATAACGAATAACTTATAGCCGACCAAATGTTATCATGCTATAAGCCATATTTGTTATACATAACAAAAAAAATGGATAAACGAATATACAGGATCACATATTTATTTAAAACTCGAGATAACAACAACTAAGAAATCTTCCTAAAAAATATTTTTAGGAAAGAAAAACAACAAAAAAAAAGGGGGGGGGTAAAATTTTTCCATTTTTAAATGCAAGCTTTTTTTTTTATTTAATTCTACAAATAAACGGCGAGAAGGGGATTAACTACTAGAACAAATTGTAAAACATAGTTTCAAGAGGAACATTGATTTTTAAAAAAATATTCTTATATATTTATCATGAAAAATAAAATTAATTAAACAAAATTAACTAAATAGTTTTTAAAAATAAATTTTAATACATTTTATCTAATAACATACTTCTTATTCAAAGTTTTATAATTAAAATCTTTTCGAGAAATTTAATACTTACGGTGAAATGAAACCAAAATTACTGAATTAATGCTTTAAAAAAAAAACTGGAATTGCAATGTTCAGTCAAAAAATGAATGACTAGCTTACTTTAAACTTGGAAAATAATTATTAGCCTCAATGAAATTATTTTGAGCAATGTGACTAATAAAACTTAGAAAGTGTTTCAAAATATAATTCATTTACTATTACTGTACAACAAATTTGTTACTATTTCTAACATTAAAAAAAAAAAAAAGCAGTACAAATTATAAACTGCTAAAAACGAAAATCCAGCGGAAAAAACTCCACTTTTGAGATAAGCTATGGTCTGTATTTTCAAACACATACGATGTAACAAATAATTATCAAGAAAGAATAAGATTTATTTTTAATTCAATGAATTCTTTGAATGCTTGTTCCTGACTGCCTACATATATGTCCCGATTAAGTTTAAAGGAATTTCAAACATTTAAATTACTGATGCCCCGGCTCCTATTACAACCGCCTAGACAAATTTAATGCATTATAAAATATTTTATCTTTCTTTCAGCATGCTTCACAAATCAACTCTTTATTGAATCGAATTTCACAAAGCACCTCCAGAAGGAATGAAAAAACCGATTGTACGCCGTTTTTTCTTGTCTCATCGAATCTAAAAAAGAGCGAGAGAGAGAGGAAGGAAAAAGAGACTCGCCAAGAAGAGATGTTGCGCCAACCTCCGGTTGTCACTATTTCACATTCCACTCTCCTTAACACACTGTTATCAACATTCCATCGCGGCGGGATGGCGAAGGAGCAGCTGTTTTGCCTTCTTGTAAGCAGCCGTCCCTGTGCTAACCCTTCGCTCAGCCTCCTTGCGCTCTTACAAGGAAAAAAAAAACGCGGGCGCCGGTAGGCTGACCCCGTGAGGGGGGGGGAGAGAGAATCGCTGACCCCTCGGGCAAGTTGAGAGCTTTAAAAGAGGGGCGGGGACGAACAGTGACCACCTGCCACATCGTCTACAAGCACGCACGGCAGGGGGGGGGGCAGTCGCGTGCCGGATTCGAATTCCATACTCCCCCAATGCCGACCCCCATGTTTTTCTTCTCTCCTGCGTCCTTTCACGGCAGCCGAAAATAAGATTCCAAGCAAAGATGTGAGAAGCGTAAATGTTCTCTTTCTCTCCCACGCAGGCAGGAATCGTCTGCCTAGGTTTTCTACATCTTCAAACGCCCCATTCTTATCCCCCACCACGCTCCCCATTTAATGAAGTCGCACTCGTAAAATGGACTAGAACGGGGGCTTTACCATACACAAAAGGGATAGATGGAGTCTTGATTGTTGTGGCAGCTTTTCCTGTCATTACCACCGATACGACAAATCGGTTTCTTTTTATCTCTTCTATCTTATCACCGTGTACACTCAGCACAGCGGGAGGACTCGGGAACACATAAATGGAGCGAATTTCTTGCCGAAAACGTGTGCCCGGGTTTTATTCTTCCAACGCATCAATAATAAAAAATAAATTATAAAATTGAAAAGATAGTGGAAAACAGGATAACCCATTTGTTTACATTTATAGTGATCATTTAAAAGTAATTGTAGCTTAAAGCAATTGTAACCATTTGCATGAACAGTTCATTCAATACAAAATCTGACCTTGTCTGGGACTTCATGGAAATATACGTACGATCCTCACAATAAACGTTTTGCTTTAACGATGTCAGAAATCCTCAAGGAGTTTCATAAAACGGTTTACATTCATTTACAAAGCAACAATACTTTCGTCATTTCGAAAACGCAGCGGGAATTATTTTATACAAAATAAAATACTTTTTGTTGTTGTTGTTTTTTCTCACAAACGACTGCTTAATATCGTGTATCAGTTATAGGCCGACAAAATTTATATACACCTGTGTTCTTTAGTTTATCCATTAATCTTTAATGTTTTTAAAAACAGACACCATATTTTTGGACAAAGAGAAAGTATATGATAAAATATGCCGGGGGCAAATGATTATTCTAATAACTGACGTATTATTAGTGTAGTGATAAAAGGGACGGCTGAGAAGATATCTGCTTTTTACTAAAAGAAAATGAGGCAAACGTGTTTATCTATAAACATGGAAGTACAGAATAGAAACAATACAGCTTTTTGAAATACATCCGACACTACTTAGTATCGTTATAATAAGGTAGTACGGGCAGATATGTCTTTGACTGAATATTTATTTCTATCTTCTTCTGAATACTTAATACTAAATTAACTCTTCTAATATCACTGCCAACAATTAATACTTAAATTAAAACAAGAATTTAAATAGAAAAATCATTTTTTTTTGGTAATTTATAATGATTTCTAATGAGGGTAGTTTTCATTTTACCAACAGTTCTTAAACTAGAAACTCCACAAACCAAATAGTTTGAAAAGTAAAATTTTATCATTCTCCCAGTTCAGATTTGAATACAAGTGCATCATTTAAATGTGAAGTAAAAATAGGACTCGACTTTAACTTTACAATATTATTAGTGTGTAGTCACATTGTTTTAACTGGAGATAAATTCCACAATTCCTGAAAAAAAATTCATAAAATTCCGATTCAGTTACTATTCTTCAAGGGAAAATAAGTGCCCACTGCAATATATTGCTGTATTCCTAATGTGCATAATACAATATTAACAATGAATGCGAAAATACAATGGCACTAGATTAAGTGGAAGGCAGCAGCCCCAGTAAAAAATAATTTGTCCAAATCTTTAAAAAAAAAATGCAACAAGAGAAAATTACCATTTTTAATTACTAATTTTTGATTTTTAAAAGTATTAGTATATAACACATAATTATTAAAAAGCTGATAATTATACTGAAGCTGTAACTCAATAAAAAAAGTCATTTTGATTACGAAATTAAACAATTCATAATTCAGCCCAAATATTTTAAATCAAATAAAGTTTTTCAAATAATGAAATTCAACCAACGCCGCTCAAAATGTTCTCAAATATCATGTCTCATATAATTAATTACACAAATTGTTAAAAAAAAATCTAAAAAAATGATATTTAATAAGATGACCTCAATACTTAGAAATAGCGGTGGGATACTGAAAAGCTCATAAAAGGGTTTTTTTTTTTTTTTTAATTTTACATGTTGAAGAAAGAATTCCACTCAATTAACATATAAACCATTAAAAAAAAAAAACTGGTTTCCAGCCTATAATTTTTTTTACGGGTTTCAAGTAAGTTTGAAATAATTTTTTTAATATCTTGTATTCAATAAAATTTCGAATTATTTATGTAAAACTATTCGAAAACAAGGATATTTAATCACAAATTACTTTACGAAATATCAATTCCAAATCAGTTTCATAAAACAGTTTTAATGACCGGGAAATGATCTACAGTATCATTCCACCGAAGAAAACAAAGCATCTTGACTCGAGGAATCAGCCAAGATATAGGGTAACAATACAGAGTGCAAGCAGACAAATGATTATGATTTAAATATGATTATGCAGTATAAAATCAGAGAAGTATTCCCTCTCTTACTTACATTAAGTCGCGTTCTGTTTTCAGTTTCATCGCATAAAAATGAATTGAGTATCCAATTGATACCTTTTTTCTTTGATGGAAAATATGAAGCAGAGCTTCATTTTTGATTTCAAGAACACACACTAAATTTTATTATTCTATTCTGATACGTTTTTGAGTTTACATGAATAGATGAACCAAAAGGTATTCTACTTGTTGACAAATTTCGATCTGACAAAAATTTACAATCTCACGCAATCAGAAAACACGGTTAGTTGCGTTTCAGAGTTACCTTCATATGTTCTTAAGAAAATTCAGACTTTCGTCCAAAATTGGAATAAAATTTGTAATTTCAATAAAGGCGCCGTATACAAAACTTTATCATTATTATCAAGTTCACTTGCACAGGTAAAATTCCAAAAAATTGATTTTCTGACTAAGAGATGTCAAATAATCAAAATTCATTACAACTTTAAAATCTTTTTTTTTTTAAGATTCTATAAAATAGTGTAAAATGAAATTGATGATAAGAAATACAAAGGCAAGTTGTATAAAATGCATCAGAATTACAAGTGCATCTAAGTTATGGAAGAACAATCGCACTTCAACTTCGACTTGCATTTCAAGATCACCCGTAGTGAAATCAACACAGCTGGTTCCATGATACCGGATGGGTGCAAGTCCCAGTTCGAACACCCAAAATTTGTATCAAAAGGAGAAGGGGGGGGGTAAGAAATAAAAGTTGACAAGGGCAATCACACCGTGGCTATGTAGGGCGGAAGAGCGTCACGTGACACTATATATATATATTCATTCCCCTTCCCAACTGGAGGTTCAGACCTAGTTTAGCACGTTCTCTATCACCTCGGAAAACTTCCGCCGTCTGCTGCAGTATCCTCTCCCTCCTTCCTTTTGGAATCGTCAAGAAAGAAAAAGTGCAGACGATCTCTTGGAGTTTACTTTTTCCTCTTCCTCTCCCCATCCGTGGCACGATTTGGAGGGCGGCCAGGAGACCAGAACCGAGGAGATTCGGCACCGAAAATCGGGAAGGTGCAGTTCACTAAGATTCATTTAGAGTTTTAAAAAGTAATTAAAAACTTTCTTTTATATCAATATTTTTCCAGCTAAAAGAACATCAAAATTTAAAGAAGTATGGAAGGCGCTTTTTTTTTATTTATTTATCAGAGACTTAACGACTATTCACTTTTCCACCAGTAATGACAAGGCCTTGAAGATTGTCGACCTTCTTAAACTAACACTCACCCTTTCATGGGATATTCTTAGATAATAAAACTGTACTTCAGATTTTTCTAAACTCAAACCCTCACTCTCAACTTGAAAGTGATCAATAGACAATATGAGTTAGTTTCCTTCATATTCTTGAAACATCTGGAAAAAAAACTTGCTCAAAAGAATTATCTTACAGGAGGGCAATTTACAAGAAATATCAAAACAAATACATTTCACTCAATGCAGACTACCGAATTTGCTCTCGACCTACATGTTTGGTGGGTGATAACGCGAAGGGAGGTGGGGGGGGGGGTTCTTTCTAACATCTTATTGGCAACATAATTTTTTTTTTTTTCTATCCCAACGGGCTTGGGAACTCAAAATCTTTGCGAAGCATATAAGAAATACTACGCGAAAGAAATTGTAGAAAACAGACACCAGCATTCCCAGCGAATGCATGAGTGGAAACATTCTGGGAAGGGAAAAGGCGTCTGTCCATGCGGATGGAATGAGGGCTCCAAAGAAGAGGCCCGCAGAGCAGTCGTCATGCCAACGAGACGTCAAAAACAGAGAAATGGAATCAATTTTGGGTCGCGCATCCACAGAAGGCTCCTCTGCGGATTTTTGAGAAATAGGAAATGCGGGCCCGAGGAGAAAACAGATTGCAGATATGGAAGTGGCAGGTGCAGGGCTCGAGACGCCAGGCAGGCGATAGTCACCTGCCCATTCAGTTCTCCCCCCCCCCCCCCCCCGCAAGAAATTCTTACTTGCGCTTTCAAGGTTTGGGAGATCAATTCTTATAAATGACGAGGTCTACTGACACATCAGAATTGGCGAGAAAATGGATGATGCACATTTTCTAATGAGAAATCTGCGAGGAATTTCAATATCCTAATGCTAGCTGGAATTAATCAGAACAAATGTATGCATTAGAAAATAAACATTTTAGAACCGCATTTATATATATTTTTAATTACCGCTTCGAACTGAATAATAAATTATGAAGACTTTATAGGCGACACGAATAAACGCGGTTCCTTTATCCATATAATTTCCTACCACATAAATGCTTCGAAAATAACATTGCGCTCTTTCCAATAATCTCGGATTCTAATTTTAGATGAATAATACAAATAACGAATATGTCATAATAATTGAGATAACACGGAGGCTTAAATAAATTCAGCCAAAATTTAACTTAAAACAGAATTATATAAACAAAACGAACCTACAAAATAATAAACAATGAAAAAAAAAGTAAATTCCAATTTTAGCGATGTTTTATGTCAATAAAGTGCAGAATTTATTTTTAAAAAAAAACCGAAAGAAATTTGTTTTTCAAAAAGCTGAAAAGAAAATCATGCCTTAATAACCAAATTTAAATCTGAATCAATATAAGAATCCTTTTAAATACCGAAAAGGAAAACACGATAATGGGCGGAGGTTGGGGGAAATGAATCATTTATCTAACAGAAATTTACCTGTTTAAAACCGAAATCATATATGTAACACTTGAATTGAAAAAGTAGTCCTTGAGTTTATTAATTCTGTTTATTCTTTAAAATTTCATGGATATAGTCCAATTTTTAGCTTTTGTCGAGATTTCTTTAACCAAGCCATGGCGGTAACAAAATGGCAAACCGAGTACGCTATTAGAAAATATGAAAGACAGAGCATAATAAAGAACTTCGATTTTATACAGTTTTAAAGAAATGAACAAGCTTCGGCATTTTGATTTCCTGTGGAAATTAAAAATACCGCTCAGCTCCCAAGTTAAAAATTACAGTAAAGACAGAGTTCGAGCAATTAAGAAATTATTTTTAGAGTGTAATTAATTAGAAATTATTACATATACACATACATCTTTTAGAATCGTAAAACCGTAATTATCATTAAAATTAATAGTGTTTTTTTTTTCCTCGTTAGTTAAAACATAAATCAATATTTGTATGAAGGCTAATATTCCAATAAAGCAATTCAAACTCTTTTAAATCAAATGAATTATTTTTTTAACAAATATGCGATATTTGGCATTATAACATTTAAATTATTGGTTTATTACTTCGACATTTGACAATATTAATAAATTAATATGGTACATATTAAGTCATGCGTATTGTCGAAAGAAGAAAAAAAAAACTATAGACGAATATTAATTGATATTTATATGTTAAAAATAAAAACATTTACTGGTTTAAGTACTTTATCGTAAAATAATATATTTAAATCGTATAGTATCGTAAAAACAGGCTCAACTTTTTTAAATATTTATTTGAAATGTTACGAAAGATAATTACAAAATATACTTTATATATGTTTATAAAAGAACATCAAAAACCACTCTTCAAAAAATCTCTTTTATCACGAGGACTTCAGAATTTTATACATAGAATTTCGACAATTTAAAGCAAAAAGCTGAAACTTTGCAGATACCTGTCGTAAACAAAAACTGAGAAAATATTTTCAACAAAAAGTATGAAACAGATCTTTGATTTAAATGAAACAAAAAGAAAAGTATACCAAATATAAAAACACATAAATTGGTATTGAACCTTTTTTTTTTCTAAAAATCTTTTGAAATACATTTTCATCAAATTAGAGAGATGTTTTTGGTAATACTCGAATTTGAAGAAATCCTTAATTATTAATTAAATTTATGTTGAATGCATTAAATGATATATTACATGATATTAAATGATATATTATATTAAAATTTAATAAGTGCCGATAAAAATAAAAATGTTCTTCCAACGATCCAATACTTTCTATCAAAAAATTCAATCAAGAAATTTTCATAAATTTCCAATTTTTTAGACCTTATCAAGTTTTCCTCCCTTCTCTTTTTTTTCCCCTTAAATTACATTTCTCTGTGAGCATAACTAAAAAAAAAAAAAAGTATGCTAAATGGATGAAATCTGGCTGGCAGCTTTTACATCAAAATTTCAGACTTCTATCAAATGTGGATGAAAATATGTCGATGGAAAACTTGTCTGTCAGTCAGTGCGCATGTCAACACAGTGAATCAAAAACGCAAGCTGCTAGATAAGGGAATCCTCCACAAGCCGGGGAAAGTGAAAATTTATATTGCCTAATAACTTGTTCAAATTCGTTCTCAGCTTCTTTTTCCTTGGGAATCAATTTAGAGAGTTAAACCAACTCAACCAAACTGATCATTATATTTAAAAATAAAAACAGAAAAAAAAATCTACTGCTTCGAGGTTTTACTCAAACGCTTTTGAAAACAATTAATAGCGGCAAGACTCACGTGATTATTTCATTTATTAAAACTAAAGAAACTCATTTGGTAAGGTATGATTGGTATTTCAAAGGCCAAGACACCCGAGTTGGCAATTCATTTGAAATCCATAAAAAGGGAAAATATTTGTTATAAGGCCAATTATAGTTAAGTAATTTATATATTTGAATTATAACTAAGTAATTTTTACATTTAAATCACAGTTAAGTAAACAAACAAAAATTCAAATGCTGTTAATGGGCAAGAAACGGCCTCGAAACGTTAGTAAAAAGACAATAAGGAACGGATTTCAAAACGTCGCAAAGGATGAGCACGAGAGAGAGAGAGACGAAAGGAGAAAAAAAAAAAGGAACTTGTTGATCAAGATTCGAAAAATAAACCAAACTGATAGAGGAGGGAAAGGAGACGACAAAAAATAAACTAAGTAAAATAAAATGAAGCAAGTCTGGATTCTGAGGTAGGTGATTCATCGGATTGGAAGTTAGGCGAACTCGTTTCCTTTTCCGAACGAAAGAAACAAAACGTCAAGATTCGAAAAATAAATACGCGAGTGCCATTCGAAGAATGAAACCGGACAGAAATTCGTGGGAATTCAAATGAGGGAGATAAAAGAGTATTCGTAATTATTGGAAGTATTCTTTTACGTGAATGGAAGAGCAGATAATGCTTCGCAGAGAAGAAAGCCAGATGCACATTTTATAGGCACGGAGTTAGCTTACCATTTTAACGAGATCGCTTTTGTACAGGACAGCCGATTAACGTTTCTTTTCCCCCACACAATTAATATAAATGCTGAAAAAACATATCCTGTTACATATACCGCGAATGTGTACCATGGTGGCATACATCGGTGCGATTGTGTTAAATTTTCAGCCTTGTTCATACTGCTTAGAAACAAACATGTAGGGAAAATCATACGTGGATCGTTCACCAGTCCCCTTCCACACAAGGTTATTCAGGTATCGAGCAGATGGAACGGATGACAAAAATATGAATAAAGAAATCGCACTGACACGAAAAAAATTAATTATTTAAATACATACAAATGTTAGTTCACACGTGTACTAACATATAAGTACATATTTAAAGATTTTTTTTTAATTAAAACATTACCGAATAAGAATAAATGTAAAATATTTTGAAGAGCGAATTACATTTATTTCCTGGATTACGGTACTCCCCACTAACTAATAATTATACAAAATAAACTGCACTGCTGTGTATGTGTATGTGTATATATATATATACATATATATATATATATATATTCATGTTCCAAAGGCATGGCGAATATAATTTTTCTGATACAAAAACTGAGTTGAACTCGATTTATTTACATTTGTTCCTTCAACAGTTTTTATCTGTTTCAGTGGCAAAAAAAAAAAAGAATTAAAAAACAGTATTTATTTTAAAACGGTATTTATTCGGTAGCAGATACACTGCTTACTCACATGCTCAAAGAAATACGTCAGCAAAGAAGCATCGCACACTGTCTGATTATTCATCATTTCACCACCGTTCAATATACTTGAATCAAAAATTACAACCATGAGGAAATAGATAAATAAGAACAAGACAGAAATCAACTATATTACAGTCTGTTTGACTTCGAAAATAAACAGCTGTGTTTTTGAAAAACTAATGTTAAAGAACTATTACAGCAGACAGGCACTGTAAAAAAGTGATCACAAAGGTAATTTATTTAAAAAATAAAATTTAATATAAAAATACTACAAGGAACTGAAACCGTGCATGACCGCGTCCTTAAGATGGCGACAAAAAATAAGATCATTACCTAAATGTTGACCACAATCATTTGTCGCATACATTTATTCTCAGAAATGAGCAAAGTTTTCAAAAGTAAATATTCTTGACCGGAAACCACTTAGGTTCAAGATGTTTTCCGTGACTTCGATTTGTTTTTCTTTTTAATGTATATATTTGATTCCTTTTCTTAATACAGAGGAAAAGCACAATAAAATAATCGATTTAAGCAAATCGATCTCAATAAAAAATAAAAAAATGATTTAACCAAAAATTCGAAAGAAAAAAAAAGTAGGTAGATTCCCTATAATTAATCTGCCTGATAAAATACAGCAAACGAAAAGGGAGATTAATAAGCTAAACGAAGCAGTAATAACAGCTTAGATACTAAATGAATATGAATTAATTCTGATAAATAAAGGCATGAAAATTATAATTACAAACCGCCTCCACTACAATAACTAAAGAAATAAGATACGAACGTATTTAGCTAATGAAAATAATTCTGAAATAAACACAAGTTTTAGTTTTGATTTCGAACTAACTGAAATAAATTCGTACTACAAACGTTACATCATTAAGTTGATAAACAAGAAATCAGAAAGAAGAAAAAAATTAAAATTCCGAATGACTTCGAATTTAGAAAATTATATATTGGTAATTGATTATTCTATAGGTAATAAAGCTTAGCTAGATACAACAACCAAATTGAAAGAAAAAAAATCAAACAATTTATTAAAGAAAGAAAACATCACACAGAAATAAAATTGATATAATTAAAAGAGTAATATTTTAATTTTAAGAAAATGATTTTTTTTTTAGATAATAGTTTTGATAGCCTATAGTCATCGATTTTTCCATAAGTAATTTACAGCAATTACCCATCTGGCAGTGCTTAAGCCTATTTTCGCGCTCGAATAAGCTTTGTTTGAAGCCTTTCTATTTTATTTTATTATCCCTTTTACTTTTCTCGCGTATGCAGTATACATAAAGTACTGTAATCGTTAAAAGTTCGAATGGGCGATTTTAACGAATCTTCACGTTTTAGACTTCCGAATGCAAAAAAAACACATTTTCGGAAAAATGTCTGCTTATCCATGACAAAGATAACTAAAAGAAAACTTAGAACTAGACGGGTGAAATTTGGTATAGGTCTTTATACCAAATTTGTAGATTTCTATCAAATTTTGTACAAAATCCGTTCAGAAAAAGTCTGTCCGGCCGCTATAATATAAATTAACACGATAACTACAAAATGAAGAAAGCTAGACAGATAAAATTTTGTACACAGATTTAACATTTATAGTGCAGACATCTAACAAATTTTCAGCGATATCCAACAACGGAATGGACCATTTGTCGGTCTGTCTTTTAGGAACATGGAAAGGCGATAACTAAAAATCGCAATCGCTAAAATATATGAAATTTGATTTCTGATTTTTGTGAATATAATTGTAGTTCTGCGTTAAAATTTTGTTTCAATCGGTTGGGGAAAAATAGCAGAAATTCGATTTTCGTAAACAATAAACTAGATGCCAGCGATTCATCGTTAAGGATCACAATACGGGTTCAGCATAAATGCTCAATTCACGCCAGAGGTTTATATTTCGTAACTATTGTACGCTAATGTAACGCAAGGCGTTCTCTAGGATAATATCTTTATTGGGGTGTATGCGGGAAAATTTGAGGGAAACTACTCCGCTGGTCTGATTTCCTTTGCATCTCATTTCCTCTGAGTGAATAGTTTTTGATGATGTTTATCCACAGCATTTCTAATAACACTGGTAGCTTCATCAATTAACAAAGCATTGATTGTTCAATGTATTCAATGAAGTAGTCTGACATATTAGTCTGTTGCCATCCAACAATAAGTAATTAAAATGATTTCTGCGCTACGTACATTAATGTTTTATACATAGACATTGGCGATAATAAGACAGTAAGTAGCAAACGAATGATAGCGGAGAAGAGAGAGGGAGGGGGGGGGTTACCTATTTACTACTTATACCGTATTAATTGATAAGCGATACTTAAGTTCAATAGTACTTGGATATTAAAACACGCATTTTGGCCAATGGATTTTAGGATACCACTGGTGCTCAGTTACTATAAAACATAGGAAAGATAAATTAATTAAAACAGAGCTCAAATATAAAGAAAAAAATTTTTAAACTGCTTTTTTTTTTTTTCTTCTTCTTCTTTTCTTTCATTTAGCTTTCCGATTTTATTATGATACAGATACAAGATTCGATAAAATAAAATCACATAATGATATGTTATATAGGGAGTGGAGTTTTATATTTTAGACTAAAAATTATTTCATTTTTCAATTTAAATACTGCGAAAATACAATTTAATTAAATTTATTAACTTGAATAATTATAAAACAAAATGGACACTGAATAATGACAAATTAATTCGAAAAGTATAATTCTTTATATTAAAATGTATTTCTTTCTTCCCTAATATTCAGCATACTAATGTCATTCCTAAATAATTATAGATTATATTATTGTAAATCTTTCTTGTTTAAGAATTTCCCAAATGCAATAATTTTAAGATTTCTTTTTCTTCTTCAAATGTCATTATCTCCCTCCCTCCCACCTTCCTCATATTGAACTTGGAATTCCATATGCAAATATTCCACAGGGAAACTATTAGTCGAAATTGCAAATGCGTCTACATTAAAAATTTCGATCTGACAAAATGCATCATGAGTACCCTTTAATACTGAAACGGGTTTTTCTTCCCTCGCAA